>ML808260.1:132673-154491 GCA_009831015.1 Picea engelmannii
ATAGTTTTATGAGTCCGAAAAATAATATGTACAAGCTTTAACAACCTCTAAACATTACTGCTTTTTCAGATTTATGATTTTTTAGAAACAAAGCTTTCTTCTAAGGGAAAGAAAACTTGGGGTTGGAAAGTTCATTCCCCAGTGGAGTCGCCACTATGTTAACGCTCTGAAAATTCCTAGAGGTTGTTAGGAAAGAAGAAATCTACGAGAGGTAACTTTATCCAACCACTTTGAAACTGGAATCTAGCCCTACCACCTTCAAAGAGGGATCTCTCTGTATAATTTACATATGTTTTGAAATTAAGATATTAGGCTAGTTAAATAAATAAGATTGAAAAGGTTTGTTGTTTTTGTTGAGTTGGCTGAAAAGTCTTTACGCATCCATTGGGCTATGGGGTCTGTGTTATAGAGATGAAACTCTAAACCAGAAACAAAAGATTCTTTTCATAGGGCAGGATAATGCATTCATTGGATTCTTTAAGCCATAAAATGATGAAAAGCAGAAAAGATGAGAATAGCAATTAAAGTAAAGAAGCAGTTAAGAATTTCTTCACTGTAATATCAGAAGATAAACATTAAGATCTTTCAAAGTCTGAAACAGGGTATACAAATATAAATCCTGCAACGTGCATTACTTTTAAAATATTTAGATTAGAAAAAAATATGACAACTGAGCAAGAAAACATTCAACATAGAAAAGAAAACATAACCAATGAATAACACGCGAGAATCCTGAGAAAATGTCTCTTTGTATTAATGGAACATCTCTTGGAAAAGATTACAGTCTTGTAGCTTTCAGGGCGTAAAGATTAACCCTCAATACTTCCAAGTTTGAAGTATTTATAATTGAAATTACAAACGATCCTGTCATTAAAGATCATGACATGGAAAATCTAAATATAGCTAACTAACTTAACAAGATACAAAAATCTAGGAAACTATTTGATGATGTGTCAAAACTTCATGTTGTTTCCTGGGTGAACCGTTGGTGAGGCCTCTGCACGACCTCGTCTGACTGGATAGCTGACTAGGCTGGGACAACTCATCAACTACTCGATCAGATTGCAAAGCTCTTCCCATCGAAGGTGACTGGGAATGCTGACTTTGAGAAATCTATGATATACTTCATCCATCTCCATGTACTTGGCAAAATTTGGCTTGGTGATGAAGATGTACCGGATTTCATGTTGTATGCTAATGTCGAACTGTAAAGCATCCAAGAATGTCTTACTAGTGATATTGCCTTGTATCCCTGAGAATTTCGAGATATCCTTAGCCACAGTGGCTAGTCTCTTTTTATAATCGGGGAGTGTCATCAATTTGTCGTTTATAACTCTCATACCAGGAAGGCCTTTCTTCTGCAAAGCTTCGATCTTGCTGAAAAATATTTGTACCCCTCCGTCCATGGTCTGGACCTTCTCCTCCAGTTGTAGCATTAGTCCTTTGTTGGTCAGGACCCTCTTGACCTCGAGGATGGTCTCTGTACTATCTTCAATCTTCAACTCCTCTAGCTCCTCTCTGGTTTTGGAATTTAGAAATTTGATGATCTCAGTAGCTTCTGTGGGCATCTCCCCCAGTTCCGCTCTTATCTTCTCGATGGCCTACTAACTTCTTTGCACCAGCTCATTTTGCTCAAACATGATTTGTATCATCGGCCATATTTCATTCATGGACTTAGTGATGTCCATCCAGATGCTTTCTTTGACCTCAGCTAGTGTCTTGCCTGCCACTGTTTGCTTCTGAAATTGTTGCAATTCCTATTTGATATGGTCATAGGTTTGTTTTTTCTTGGAGAAGCTGGTTTCGTAAGAAGACTTGAGTCCCTGAAGGTTCTCAATCTCCTTTTTTAATCTGTTAATCTCCATCTCTTGCAAATTCATTTCTTCCATGGATTTAGCTAGTTCAGCAGTCTTTTCTAGGGCTGTCAATGGATTTGCCAAAGGAATATCTGCCACAGACGTTGTGCTCACTCCTGTGAGTGGAACTGCGCTCAGTGGAATGACCTCCATGGGCTTTGACTGCTCCTTCTCTTTTACTATCTTTTCCAATTCTGCTTCAATTTCTTTCAACTATGCATTCTCCTCCATTATGAGCTTGAGCATCTCATCCTTCTCCCCTTCTGTCTCCGCTATTTCCTTTGTCTATGAATCTTTTGTTGGAGGAAATTTCAATTGTTTCCTCATAGATGCTATTTCGGCAAAAAAAAATTAGCATCTCCTTGACTGCTTTCACGTTCGAGGGATCTTATCCGATCTTGAGGACCAGTTCCTCCATTGTCTTAATCCTGTTATCCTTGGAAAAAGAGGATATTTTTTCTAAATTCAGCTACATCTGTACATTATTCAGAGATACTTGTAACTTGGAGGTAGCAGTGGAAGCATGTGCCAATGTGGAGAAAACCATTTCTCCAGTTTGACTGTGCAGATCCATTTGATCAGCTGGATGCACATCTTTAGTCTAAAATTCAAACGTTAACGTAGACAACAATCTGTGTTTTGCAGTTGATGTTTGCTTCCAGAATTGAGCATACGTGTTGCTGGTCAGCATCTGATTTCTCTTTTTAATCAGATCATATTTCTAAAAAATACTCAATTTTGGTCTTGTTTTGCTCGGCTGGTTGACTGGTGGAGTATCTGTAGGCTTCTTGGGAAACATTGTAGTCACAATTTGTTTGTTTCTTGTACTAATGGGTGACCGATCAACCTGCAGAGTTGTGGTGGATTGAATTCCCTTTTCACCAACAGTGTCAGGTGCCTGACTAGTCTTTGGCCTCTTTGTGTGCAATTGGAACTCTTCAGATGATACTTCAGTGATGGAAGGTGAAGTGTCCTTACTAGGCCTTTTCTCCTTGGGAACCTTTGGTGTAGTCGTCTTTGAAATAGTGACCGGTGAGTCCTGTTGTTCTATCTCAACCAGAGTGTCGGGATCCCATTCTGTCTGGTTGGCAAACTTCTCTACCTCAGGCCTGGATGTGTGAATGTACGAGATATTCTTATTTTTGACCCTCATCTCGGAAATTATCCCGCACGGATCATAGTGCCATTTAAAACTAATAAAAAACTTCATTTCTTTTAGCAGTTTGTCTGCTTTCTCCCCAACGCCTCAGATATTGCAGACGAAAGACCCAATCTGCCCTTTGATTCTGAGTTGTTGCTTCTTCTTCAGAGACACAAAATGTATGTCGTCTGAATTTATCATTTTCCTTATGTATTCCAGGGAAAAAATCCTCATGGGTAAATACCTGGGCAATTTATATGGGGCCAACTCGCACCCATAAACTCTGATCTCAGTGTGGTTTTGATACAGGTACCAATCACCAGTCTTTGTAAGGTCTGAGAGACGTAAAATCCTCTAAATTTTCTCGTTAATTCTAGGTTCTGGTCTGTCGCTGAGCATACTCACCACTGGGTGGTAGAACTTCTCAATGAACTGCTTGAAACTAAATTATGTAGAGTTATGTCTGAGCAGCGAAGTCCATGTTGTCACTGCCTGTGGCCTCCCATCTTTATCCATCTTTTGCATTGAAAAGGGAAATTTGTCTGCTTGAAAGAACACGAATAGGTAAGCCAGTGTTGAAGAATACTGGAACATGCCTTCTATGGCGAAGTTGATGAATTGTCTGTGAATGTTTTCCGCCAGGAACGTACTGTAGTCGAACTGAGTAGTGGGTCTCTCATCGGTGGAAAAAATGGACAGAAATCCCAAGATGGGTTCATCCACCCATTGATCCGAAAAATATCCAAGCAAGGCACATAGTGATGTGATAACCTGGTTTCCCTTTACTGAGAATAGGGAGGAAGGATAAGGGGGGTTTGTGGTGGGGAGATGAGCGGATTGTGGGAGGAAAAGCTAAAAAATCTGAGCTCTTTGGGGGAAAGATAGCTTCTAGTAGAGCTCTGTGATGATTTTGAGGTTGAAAGGTGAGGCGGATTCGGCTCGGGGTATCTGCATCATCTGGTCAATGGTTTCTGATGTGATGAGGAAAATAATTTCACTGGATGAAGACATAATGGCTCTTTGTTCAGGGATATAATGGGCCTGGAATTTGAGGGCAAATTCGGGAAAGTGGTGAATCTGGGGGAACAGATACAGGGGAAGATTTGATTCCCAGAGACTAATCTCATCACTCTAGTCAACGAAAACCTCTTTGAGCCATGACTGCAAGTCTGTGAAGTCGAACTCGCATCTGGTGTCTGCAATTAAATGGTCTTTGTCGGCCAGGGGGATCCTGTCGAGGTCGATAGGGGGTGGGAGGAAAGGATTTTCCTCATCTTCTGTTCTCTTTGATTTTGGTGCCATCATTGTAGAAATACCTACAAATCAAACAGTCATTAGTGGGGATGATGGTAGCTTTGGATAGTTGACTGTAACAGAGAGAAAACGGGGAAAAATCTTTGGTGCGGTGATAGGGTAAATGAGGAAGGAATGAAGGGTGAAGGTGGTTTTTGAGCAAATGGATACCCGTTGGGCATGGGATACAGGTCAGCAATTTAGCGGATAGGTAAGCCAATAATAAATGGCCAATGGGTCATTTAGAGCGTGAGATGACGTGTTACAATGATTGAAGAATACAGCTGGGCGACATGGCGGGAGTTGATTGGGGAGTAACCATGGTGAGAGGACTTGTGAAGTGTGAACAAGGGGAAAGGACTGATAGAGTAATGAGAGGTGACCTTTAGGGGAAAAATGTGGATAATGACGTCATGGGGTGACAAGGTATGTCAAAACTTGGGAGGTGGTGGGAGTCTGACCCAATAGATTCCTGCCATGTAGAGATAAGGGGCCCACCAGGAAACAATCCATTCCGGACCCCCCCCCCACTTTTAAAGGCAGAATAGTCGGGGGGGTCCAAAATCCAATATGAGTCGTGGATCTGAGCACGCACATCTGAGCCGTATGTATATGTGCCTTCATTATTTCCAATTCCGAACCACCCCCCCCACTGTTAAAGCTAGAACGGTCGGGGGGGTCCAGAAAAACCTATCGACCGTAGATCTAGGCACCCGCTCTCGAGTCGTTCATCTATGCACTATGCTTGACTATGAGTGCGAAGGCATATGTGCTCCGAAAAACTTAGGTAAGTGCATATTGTGGGTTTTTCCCGTGCTTTTCCATGTTTCTCTCACCAAGGGGTTAGACATCAAACCCTTTAAACCTCAAAGACATGGTTCAACATTTATCATCGTGATGGTTTTATTGAGACAAATCCAACTATCCTATGTTCTAACCTAATTACCCATGACAATTAGTCCAGATTAAACTGTTGGACTAAGGAATTACTCTATCCTGGGGTTATCTGACCAAGATTAGGCAGTTTGGTCAGATTTATTAACTAACTAACCTAAATCACTTGGCTAAGATTAAACAGATTAGCCAAGCTTATTCACTACTCCTATCAACATCAATTTAAAATAACTTGGCCATGCTTGAAAGGTATGGACCAAATCATTGTTATTGCATGGGGCTCTATTGAATTTATTTTGTGCCCTCTTTTATTTCTTTTTCTTTCTTTCTTTTTCTTTTTCTTTTTCTTTTCTTTTCTTTTCTTTTTCTTTTTCTTTTCTTTTCATTTTCTCTCAAATTATTTGCAGAATGAAAAAACATTTGACAAACAAAAACACTTAAAGAGATAACATTTCAGTCACCAGATGATCCTATAAATTATAGGGTTATAACATCATCCTTGGGCGCGGCCTACCGATGTGCCATCAAAATCGAGCAGAAGCTCAAACAAAAGATGTGGCAATTTGGGCCTGGGAACCCCTCACAAGAAAATACAGGAAAGGGCGGCCCCAACCCACAGAAAAAATGATAGAGCAAATATGGATAGTATTAGGACAACCAGTCCAAGCCACAAGCAAAGTAGGACACCGGAAAGACAAAGAAAGATACCGGGAAGTGGTGTGACTTCCATAAGAGCCCTTGGCATAACACTACTAACTGCCACTCAAAGCAGTCGCTGGTGGTGAAAGTGAAATCCTTTGAATCAAATTTAGATTCTGACTCTGAGCCAAAACCATAAAGGGGAACATGGATCATTGACACGGAACCCAGTGCCACCATTGCTACCACCAAGCTCCATCCTGGTGAACCAGATGAGCGAGAAGAAGGAGAGTGCCTCTTCCATTAACAGACGTGGGTAAAAGGCACCCCGCTGCACTTCATCGTTGATAGTAGTAGCCAAAAGAACCTCATCTCAGCAAAGGTCGTCAAGTAGTTGGCCCTGCCAAAAAGGCCGCACCCACAACCCTACACCATTGGATGGCTCCGCCAAGGAAACGATCTCTGTGTCAGTCGATAGTGCTAACTGTCGTACAACATCAAGCCCTTCAAAGATGAGGTAGTGTGTGATGTTTCTCCTCTCAAAGTTTGTGATGTTCTTTTGGGCCAACCTTGTTTATGGAAACATCATGATGTATATGAGTCTAGGCCTCATAGTGTTATTATTACTTTGAACATGAAATTGTACAGGATACCCGAGGCAGTCCCACCTAGTGCTATTTTCTTGATCTCTGCTAAGAAATGTAGGAAGGTCATCTCTCAGATGGGAAATTTTGTCTTCTTCATGATTCTCTCTTAGAATAAGCGAAAGATCACAGCCACATCCAAGGTCTCTACGGCCGACCTTTCTGCAGAGCAGAAGCAAGTAGATAAGGTCGTGGAAGAATACTTGGATATATTCTCCTCACCTACAGGGGTACCTCTGCACTGCCAGGTCAAGCACCCCATCGATCTTACCCCCGACACACTACTGCCCAATGGGACAGACTATCATCGCTCTTTGTTAGAGAATGAGGAGATCAAGCGACATATCCAAGAACTACTCCACAAGGGGCACATCCTCCCTAGCTCATCACCTTGTACGAGCCCAATCATGTTGGTACAGAAGAAATATGGAAACTGGTGACTCTGTATTGATTACTAGGCTCTGAATAAAATCACAGTCATAAATCGATACCCGATTCCCTGAATCAATGATCTCCTTGATCAACTCACAAGGGCCATATACTTTAGTAAGATTGATCTGAAGTCTTTCTACCACCAAGTCCTAATAGAACAAACAGAAGTATGGAACACCACCTTCAAGTCAAAGGAAGGCCTTTTTGAATGGTTGGTCATGCCCTTTGGTTTGACAAATGCACCTACCACTTTCATGAGGATGATTGATGATATCATGCGACCATTCACCAATACTTTTGTATTGGTGTATCTGGATGAAATTCTAATTTATAGCAAGACTTGGGCTGAACACTTGTAGCATATTCAACAGGTTTTGCACACCCTGCGGCAGCACAAGCTATACGCCAACTTGGAAAAATGCTCTTTTGACATGGACAGGGTCCATTATCTGGGCTACATCATTGATTATCATGGTGTACATGTGGGTCCAGCCAAGATCCAAGTCATCTGTTACTAGCCAGCCCCAACAACACTCACTGAGCTTCAGAGCTTCTTGGGCCTTGCCAATTTGTATCGCAGGTTCGTGTTGGGATTCTCCCATATTGCATGGGCCCTCAGCTAAATTAACAGGGGTGATGGTAAGGGGTCGGTCCCAACAACAAGTGTTCGATGATTTGAAGCAGTGCTTGTGCTCAGCCTCAACACTTTCACTACCAAACCTGCAACATCCCTTTAAGATCGAGATAGATGCTTCAGACTATGTTGTGGGCATTATTCTCACTCAGCACGGCCACCCCATGGCCTATCATAGTGAGACACTGCCAAATATTGTTTGTAAGTACCCTATTTACGACAAAGAAAAGTACTCCATTGTGCAAGCCTGCCACCAATGGAGACATTACATTCTTGGGAAGGAGACAGTCATCCACACTGATCATAAGCCACTGCAGTTCATGCAGACATTGGGAAAATTGTAGAATGACCACCATGAAAAGTGGTCCACATACTTGCAGCAATTCCACCTCAACATCAAGTATAAAATAGGAAGCACCAATCACGTCGTTGATTGCCTCAGCAGACCGCCAGTCGCGACACTCACCATGGTGCTAGACTCTTGCGGCCATGAGACATCTGTATGGCCCCAACTCTATGAGACAAACCCTAAATTTGCCACCACCTACCAAATGTTGGGTGCAAACATAGTTGTCAATAATTTCCATCTTCAATATGGGTTGTTGTATCATTTGGGCCATATCTGTGTTCCATCAAGTGAGCGAGCGAAGCTAATCTGGGAAGCCCACTACAATCGGGTGGCAAGACACTTCGACATCGAAAATACATTGGTGATGCTACATAAACATTTCTACTAGCCGAAACTTCGACAGGAGGTCAGCAAGTATATAAGGTCTTGCACTGCCTGCGCTATTGCCAAACTGACCACTAAGAAACAGGGCCTGTACACCCCTCTTCCTACTCCTAATAGGCCATGGGAATCCATCTCAATGGACTACATGTTGGGCCTCCCATCCACCAAGCGGAGAAATGATTGTGTTTTTATGGTTGTTGATCGCTTTTCTAAGATGGCAATTATGGTTGCCTGCAAGAAGAGCATCACAACAGAGGCCACTGCCAAGCTCTTATTTGAACGAGTCTGGGTACATTTTGGAATCCCACAAAGCATTTTCTCAGAATGGGATAGTCGATTTCTCAACACATTCTTGTTGAGCCTTTGGTCACTGTTGGACACCAAGCTCACCAAATCCACAGCCTTCCACCCCCAGAAAGATGGCCAAACCGAGGTTGTAAATTGAATAATTGTGCATATCCTTCGCATGTATAATTCAAAGAACCCTCACACATGGGATGAGAGGATTCCCTATGTATAGCATAGCTACAACTGAGCCCTACATAGCTCAACTGACCATATCCCTTTCAAGTGGGGTTGGGATTCCAACCATTGGGTCCCATAGATGTTGCACTTCCCCTTGCGATCACCTCGACCGACTCATCTCCTACTCCAACTGAAGATGACAAAGCCATTTGTTTCATTGAGCAGATCTAGCACATCTACCAACAGGTTCAGGACATCCTACAGAAGTTCAATGACAAGTACAAACAACACCATGATCAACATCAGGTGCCACATAAGTTTCAGGTGGGTGACAAAGTTTGGTTGCACTTGTAGAAAGAACGCCTTACAGGAGCCCATCGAAAGCTTTGCCCACTCTGTTATGGTCCGTACACTATCACCAAGGCCATGGGGGATAATTCTTTTTAGCTCAACATTTCTCCTTTCCTTGGCCTGCAGCCAGTGTTCAACATGGATCTCCTTCGCCCTTATTTCCCACCATTATTGGACACCTCAGAAGTAGCAGAACAACTGACACCAAAAAAGATCAACCCCAACTGCATACAAAAGGAATCCAATGATCAGATTTTGGACAGACAAATCAAGGGCACTCGACAACAAAGGATCCATTTTTATCGAGTCGTCAAAGAAGGGCAGCTCCTGCACCAAGGCAAGTGGCTCACCCGGGGCCAAATTCAACAGAAATTTCCTCATCTGATGGGGGACCTCAATGAAATGGAGAGAATTGCTTCCTAAGGAGACAGTATTGATCCAAATGGATATCAGTGGCCACCCACCTTTTCCAACTGGCTCAAAACAGTTTTCTGACAATTTTGGCAATTTACTATTTTTAGCAGTTTTAACTTCTGGGGCCATTTTGAGGGCCTAAATGAAGGTTTTTCTGTATCGAGCTCCTTAATGATATACAAAGGCATTATTGAGCCCCAAAAATTAATCTCCTCTATGATACCTTTCCAATGGGCTATCACACGCCTAAAACGGAGATCGTATGCAAAAGTTACGACCCCGGGAAGTTGATGTACTAACTTACCCAAACGGGGCCCACATGACTTTTGGCACTTCATCTCCTAGGGTTAGGTTTTTGGATGTCTAGGGTTTTGGGCATTCTTTTTTATTGTAAAAAGGCCTTCAGAGACTCATTGTAATCTTCTTCTTGTGAATGCGCACTACCATCACATCTCTTCTCAGAGATAAATCGCCACCATTCCAGCAAGCTTGTTTTCGCTACATTTTACAGTTTCAACTTATTTCGTTATTGAATAGAAAACCAGTTTTACTGTATCTCTATTATTTTGTGTTAAGAACTTGTTAATAATCTGTATTCATTTCTTTTTGCTCATAAAATTTGGATCACTCTCTATCAGAATTAATAGAAAATGACTCTTCACTTCAAGTGGTGCTTGAAGACGATTCCAAGCATGCAATCAAAGGCTTTGGAGAACTCTCCTGACAACTTGATTCAGGTAACCCTCTTTCAATTAAATATATGCCATTTTTACAAGGCTTGAAGAATAATCTTCTATCTATTTCATCTTTATAAGATAAAGGCTTTAGGGTTGCTTTTGTGGATGGCCAAGTCCTTCTATGGCACAAGAATTCAAACATAAATAAATCCACTATGATTGGTGTTCAAGAGGGAGGATTGTATAAGTTGAAGGGACACCAAGAACAATCCCTTATACACAATAGTGTTAGATCTAGTGAACTATGGCACTAAAGGCTTGCTCACTTGAACTATAGAGCATTACCAATTTTGAGCAAAATGGTTATAGGTCTACCAAAAATCCAGATAGACCATGATGGAGTATGCAAAGGTTGTGCACTTGGAAAGAATGTCAAGGGAAGCTTTACAAGCAGTGATAGAAGATTCAAAGGTATTTTGGACATCATACACTCTGATGTATGCAAACATATGACAGTGCCATCACTTGGAAAATTTGTATACTATGTGATGTTCATAGACGATTATTCCAAGAAGACATGGATCTACTTCTTGAAAACAAAATATGAAGTCTTTAACAAGTTTCAAGAGTTCAAGGATTTAGTTGAGAATCTCTCTGAGAGAAAGATTAAAGTTTTAAGATTTGATAATGGAGGTGAGTACACCTCAAAGGAGTTTAAAGACTTTTTCCAAAAATCAAGGATTAAGAGGGAACTTACAACTACCTACAACTCCCAACAGAATGGGGTTGCAGAAAGAAAGAATAGATCCATCATAGAAGCAACCAAAGCGATGATACATGACTAGGGCCTACCCATACACTTATGGGCACAAGAATTTAGTACGGTTGTATATGTGCAGAACATAATACCTCATAAGATATTGGGGAACAAGACATCTAAAGAGGTGTTCACTGGAAAGAAGCCAAAAGTTAGTCACTTGAGGATTTTTGGTTGTCCAGTGTGTATACATGTTCCCAAGGAAAAGAGAACGAAGTTGGAACCTTCAGGAAAGAAGGGCACATTCATTGGATACAGTGAGACTTCGAAGGCCTATAAAATTTACATTCTAGGGTAGAGACAAATCGAGATCAACTGAGATGTAACATTTGACGAAGATGAAGCCTTCAGAAGATCAAGGGAATCTCGCATAGATGAGGACCAAATAGAGCAAGAGGCTCCCAAAGATGGATTTATGGTAGACTCTACACCTAAAGAAACCACCCTAGAAGTTTAGAATGATATGGTAGAGTCAGAAAGACTTGTAGATCTACCTGAAGAAGCTGTGGCTACCAGGAAGAGACCCGCTTGGCTTCATAACACCTTGAAGGAAGTTGAAGGACATGCAAATCCCAAAGGCTCCTTTAGAGAGAGCAATAGACCACATAACTTTTCCAACTATGTGGCACTAATGAGAAACATCATTGATTCAAAACCTTCCACTTTTGAAGAATTTGTTGAGAAGCCAGAATGGAAGGATGCCATGGTGGAGGAGTATCAGTCCATCATGAATAATGATGTATGGGAGGTCGTTCTGAGACTAGAAGGGAAGTCAATTGTGACTTCCAAATGGATCTACAAGATCAATCATGCTGCAAACAAAAACATAGAGAAGTACAAGGAAAGGTTTGTGGATAGAGGGTTCTCCCAAAAAGAGGGATAAGACTATGATGAAACCTTTGCTCATGTAGCAAAATACACTTCTGTTAGATCAATCATTGTGATTGCTTCCACAATGGGATGGAAATTACACCAGATGGACGTCAAGATTTCTTTCTTGAATGGTGTAATAGAGGAAGAAGTGTACATAGAAAAACTGTGAGGCTTCATGATCCATGGGAAGGAGTCCCATGTGTGCAGACTGAATAAGGCCTTGTACGAGATGAAGCAAGCACCTAGTGCATGGTATGTCATGATAGATGGATATTTGATGAGCTTGGATTTTACCAAGAGTGAGGAAGATCATAACCTTTACTATAAGGTTGAGGATGTATGCCCATTGATCTTGGTTTTATATGTAGATGACTTATTTCTAACAAGGGACAAGAAGCTCATTGATTGGTATAAGAGGGAGCTCACTTCAAAGTTCGAGATAAAGGATCTAGGTTTTATGCATTACTTCTTGGGATTGGAAGTGTGGCAGAGATCAGATGAGATTTTCCTTAGCCAGGGAAAATATATTGTTGAGATTCTACAGAGATTCGAGATGATGGACTGCAAGTCCATAACCACACCCATGAAGATAAATCTGAAGCTCTTGAGTGACAAATATTCAGATTTGGTGGATCCCACAATGTATAGACATTTGATTGGATCCTTGATGTACCTAGTTAACACCAAACCAAACATATGCTTTGTAGTGAATACCTTGAGTCAACACATGGTTGAACCTAGACAGGCACATTGGATGGAAGAAAATCATATGTTGAGGTACCTTCATGGTATAGTTGGATATTGATTGAGATATGTCTCAGGTGAAGAAGTGAAGCTGCATGGATATACATATTCTGATTGGGTAGGGAGTGCAGTGGATCAGAAGAGTACTTCCAGATGTTGTTTTAGTTTGGGACCAGGCATGAACTCATGGATGAGCATGAAGCAAACATTAGTGGCACTCAGTACATCATAAGTAGAGTATATCACAACAAGTGTGGCAAGTCGCGAAGCAGTGTGGCTTCGGAAGTTGCTAGCCGAGATATTTGATCTAGAATTGGAGCCAACTTTGATACATTGTGACAATCAAAGTTGCGTGAAGCTCACTGAGAACCATGTATTCCATGACATTTCTAAGAATATAAAGATAAAATATCATTACATTCGGGACATGGTGTAGAGAGGAGTTGTGGAGCTCCAGTACATATCCACAAATGAGCATATAGCGAACATTCTCACCAATCCCTTGCCAAGGGTGAAGTATGAGTACTTTAGGGACAAGCTTGGAGTGTTTTTGAATGTCCACCCAAGTTGAGAGGGAGGTGTGTTGTTTATTCTCATGCCAACTAACCCCTCTAGACAAGGGTTCCCTGGATCAGTCATGTGAGGTGACTGAGGGGGTAATGCACTGTCAAACCTGCTGAGATAAGAAAAATCACACACATAGTCGTAAGACTATGGTGGAGGCTATGTGAGTCTGGACAGTAGTTGTGTGCTACTTTGGTGGATGTGTTCCACTGGTGGAGGCTGTGTGACTCTGGACAATATATGTGTGCTACTTCGGTGGATGTGTTCCACTGGAGAAGGTTGTGTGACTCCTGAAAATAGTTGTGTGCTACTTCGGTGTATGTGTTCTACTGGCGGAGGCTATGTGACTCTGGATAGTAGCTATGTGCTACTTCGGTGGATGGGTTCCACTGGCGTAGGTTGTGTGACTCCAGACAATAGTTGTGTGCTACTTCGGTGGATGTGTTCCACTAACAAAGGTTGTGTGACTCCAGACAATAGTTGTGTGCTACTTCGGTGGATGTGTTCCACTGGAAAAGGTTGTGTGACTCCATATAGTAGTTGTGTGCTACTACAGTGGATGTATTCCACTGGCAATTACTGTGTGTCACTGGACAATAGTTGTGTACTACTTGGCAACACTTGTGATCTATTGGATGACATTGTAGTAGTTGTGTGCTACTATCTTATTTTCATGGAGATTACCAGATTGTTTGGATGTAGCTGTGTGTGCTACCATTTGATCACAGAGACGGTTCCTGATGATTCGAGCTACCAAAGGCATTGCAGCAGTCATGTTCCTACTAGCAGATTGCAGAGTAGTCAATGGACTACTAGATGAAGACATTGTAAAATATGCCTCCCTAGATAAGAGGGAGTATTGATGTTTTGGTAGCCATGGGAGGATCTTTTCCTCCTAGATGACCTTTCTTAGATGCAGAAAAGATTCCAAAAGCAAGAGATCCATTGGACAGATGTTGAAACACCCTAGAAGAGAAGCCAACCCACAAGAATAAATTATAATGAAAAGACACCTTCCTAGAAGAGAAGTCAACCTAGTTAGAAGGACAAGAAGACTATAAATAAGGAGGTTCCTTTGCTCATTTGTTGATCCACTCACACTCTCCCAACTACATAGAAGCAAGGCGCAAGTTTGGAGGAGGTGACACAGTAGTTGCAACTGCACAGTTTATTCTTACTCGGTCTTTTGGTATCTCTCTCTCGTGCACTACTCCTTGAGGATGTGTGCTACCTTTGTATGGTGTTGTTGCTACAACTGGGGTGGTATTTCTCGTTAAGCTAGCACTTGTGCTAGGGTTTATCTGATTGGAATTTCTTTGTGAACAAAATCTATCTAAGAAAGGTTGTTGGATTTTTCCCCCATTTGGGGTTTTCCCAGGATAAATCTCTTGTGTTCTTTTCTGTCTCTTGTTTATGTTTCTACTGCTCAGTACATGATATATATGTTAATGGTAATGAAGTAAAAGAAAATTAGTAACACTAATTCTTTATAAATATGTAAAATCTAACACCCTTTCCATTCAGGTTACATTCAATGATAGGGATTGCAGGGCACCTTCTGGTGCTTGTCCAACACCCAAACCCTCTATGATTTTAGGAATAGGTATGAGAGGCAGTGGGTTGGGATTTTTTATAGAAAACAAACAAGGTATAAAATCACTGAGGGATTCCAATTCTTTGGTCCTAACCTCATTTCCCCATGTCCCAAAACCAAAAATTTCCAAACAAGAACTTTTATTCATAGAGTGAGATTGATGAGTCTTACACAAAATTGCCTCATTCTTCTTGTTGTCATTGACTGTGTCTAGGTTAGGTTCTTTGACCTGTCCAGTGCCTAAGTTTTGAAAATATTCTACTATAGGTCCCGTTAAAAAATCATCTAAAATCGCTTGGATCCCGATATCCTCTCCACCGCTCATAATCTGGATTTTTTCCAACTCCAATATCTCCAGGCCTCTTGGATGCTTCCTTAGATCCTAGTTCTTCCTCATACTCGGGTAATTACACTCTGCAACATGGTTCCCATAATAGTGGCAACATCACACATCTAAATGGAATCCCCTCATGGTCCATATTAAGATGGAAGAGATCAAATCCCCTTTTGATGTCCATTGTTTCTGCTAGACCTTTGCTCTTTTTCAACCCTACCAAGATTCTTGCCATGCCATAGCACGTCATCTTTAAGAATGATAAATCTACCTTATAAAAGACACCTAAAGTGTTACTGATTTTTTTGAATACCTCCTTGGACGAAAAAATTAATGGCAACCCCGGGATACAAACACATGGTCAAAAAATTCCCACACTAACCGATCGGGCATCGAACTCGATATGCCATTTCCTCAAGAACATGGATTAAGATCCCCACTTCCAATGTTGGTGCAAGATTTTCTCAGCTTCTTCGGTCGACCAAAACACCCAAACCAACCATCCTTTTACCAGGATCGGGGTACATGGAGAGGGCCCCACTACTGATTTGAAATTTTGCTTGGTCCAATTCTTCAATTCCTCCGTCAATTCATTCTCTTCCCAGAAAAAAGCCCTACCAATTCTCGGTATCCCATCTCGATTATGTCAACAAGTTTTTTTGTTCCACTCAGGTTCGGGATGTTGGCCTCTTGTGTCTTTTTGATACATTTATGTCTCTTTGTCTTTCTCGATCCCTCTTGATACTAAAGCCCCAAAACCTATGAATCTAAGAATGGGACTCCTCTCAAAATATTCAAATCCAACACATTGCAAACAAAACTAGATCCAAAAAAACTATCCAGACAACAAGTATCTTAGTTGCAAAGGATATAAAAATTATTATAGATGTTATTCAATGTGATTACCAATTCATACATGGCGTGCAATTAATCATCGTCCTTATTTGACTAGGACTTCAAGGTTGATGGATCTACAGGATTGAGGTCATTACTTCTTGCATGGGATGAAACACATTTGCAATTATGGTCCTTGGATTGATCATTGAAAAGACCCATCACCCCTTCCTCCAACTATCCCGAGATCCTGACACCCTGATCATCCAACTCCCACTCCAACTCACTCAAAATCTCCATGGTGGCCTCCTCCAGTGGTCTAGACCCCAAATGGTGAAGCCTCTCAGTATTTCGCGAAGCATCCCATCTACCTACACCAAGGCTATACCATATCCTTTGACCCTCCAATTGATCATTGAAGAAGTCCACAACTTCCTCCTCTTATTCCATTCTACCTTCCACGTAGCCTTTGCTAACCATCGACAATGGCAGGTTCACTCTGGCTACTCCTATGAAACCCTTATATTACAAAACCCTAGTGTTTCCAACTTCCCCACTCTTAGAATTTTATAGTTGTGTCACTTGCTTTGGGTTTACAATAATAATGTGATAAAAGTAATCACTTCAGCTAAGGTGCCCCAAATTATCCTTTCTTGCTGGAAAATCCCCATATTTCACCCCTTATAAATTCACAACCATTGATATTTCTTTTGACACCGAACACCATTCATTGCTACTGACCATGCTTATCTACCTTAGATATATTGATGGAATCATATGTAGTTTCACAACATTCCATGTCACATACCCACTACGACAACCTAGATTTTTCGTCTTTTCTTCGAGGAACAAAATCCTCGAATTTCTAAGGAGCCTAGTGCAGACCATCCCTTCCCTTATCCTCCTCCATGTGACCACCTCAGTGAACAGACGCTAACACCAAATGGCACTACCGGAACCCGATTTTAAGGATTCCTATTGCAATGAACCCTTGTTCCTTCAGTCCCCGAAAGCCCGGTATCATCTGGATCTAAGGTCCATAATGTCGACTTGATCAACGGCCCGAATTAAATCCCGACGTTCTACCTTTAGGGATTTTGGCGGGGTCTTCACTCCTATCTCTCTGATCTCCAGAACCCCGGTGGCTTTAGATCTTTGCCATGCATTATCTACAAATGGATGGTCCAAATCCTTTTGGGACTCCTCCTTCCTACCACATGGCCCTGTCCTGTGACCTAGGGCTAATCCACAGAGCGCATCGGGGTTTCGTGTACCGGGATTTCACAACTTGCGAAAACAAGGGGTCTTGCCCTTTGGTTTCCTGGGTTCTGAAACGCCAAATATTATTCACGCTAAACCGATTCGAGGTTTCGTATACCGGGATTTCGTGATTTACGAAGACGAGGGGTCTTGCCCTTCGGTTTCTCGGGTGCCGAAACGCCGAAGCCTATCCACGCTAAACCGATTCGAGGTTTTGTATATCGGGATTTCACGATTTGCGAAGACGAGGGATATTTCCCTTTGGTCTCCCGGGTGCCGAAACACCGAAGCCTATCCACGCTAAACCAATTCGGGGTTTCGTATATAGGGATTTCGCGATTTGCGAAGACGAGGGATCTTGCCCTTTGGTTTCCTGGGTGCCGAAACGTCGAAGCCTATCCACACTAAACCGATTCGGGGTTTCGTATACTGGGATTTTGTGATTTTCGAAGATGAGGGATCTTTCCCTTTGGTTTCCCGGGTGTCAAAAGGCTTAAATCTATCCACGCTAAACCAATTTGGGTTTCGTATACCGGGATTTCCTGATTTGCGAAGATGAGAAATCTTACCCTTTGGTTTTCCGAGTGCCGAAATGCCGAAGCTATGAACTCTGTGATAGGGGTAAGGTAAACTCGTGGGTTTACTATAATGGTAGTATTTTTAGGGAACTCACTCTCGGCTCTGGAATGCGAGGAAACTTCCCGGGAGGAGGTACCTTCGGGAAATCAATCTAGGACATAGCATGATTCAAGTAGGTGGGACAAATCTTCAAGGGAACGGACTCGTATTCTGAACTTATTCATTCTATGCATAAACTGATTATGGTCATATAAGTATAAGCATGCATCCATTGTTTCCAATCAAAACACAAGGCAAACACTTCTATACAGAAATCATTTATGAGTGTATAAACATGAGCATGCGTTCGTGATATTCAATTCAAAATACAAGACATAAAACTTATCAGAAAACACCAGACGTGACACGACTGCTGAGAGGGGTGCTTGTTTCCACCCAACCGTAGGCTCGGTGACTCCAAACGGATTTACCACTAGCCACCCCCGAGCTAGACCCCGATGCTTTAAGATTCAGTCTTCTAATTCCAGTCCAATAGAAGTCAAGGACGAAGGTTACTCTCCTTCTCCTCTATTCAGAAATCCCCCATATTTCCAGAGTTCCTTTGGTTTTTTTTTCCTTCCGCGATTCCTGTCGCACGCATTCTCCTCTGCTCCCTTCCCCACACTTCCTTTCTTGCCTTTTCCACAAGATTGAGTGTGGCAAAAATTCTCCCGTCCGTGGTCAGGTCTGAGAGCTTCTACGGATGGGCAGTTCACCCCCACCCCCTTATTAACTCTTGAGGATCCTCCCCACCTACCATCCTGACGATTAATTCATCCCAGGGTCAGAGAGTTGCTCTTGGTCTTTGAGCAAGTAAAAACCAGTATGGTATTGGTTCGGTGGAATTTAACGCAACCATTCCAGGTCCCTTCCACCACCTCTCATTCACCATCATGGTCTCTTTTAGCACATTCTCTCTCCCAGTAGTCATGCAACACATAATCATAACATAATTTACATTCATCGACCTTTTATACAAAGGTCCATCAAATCAAACATTCACATCCTTGAGTTTGCCATAGTTCTTGGCCAATATCGTTATTTTTACAGACTGGGGGAAATAGGGTGTTACAATTCCCTCCCCCTTAAAGGAACATCGTCCTCGATGTTCTATCTATCAATGTGATGTGTATGTATAGAAGTAAACAAAATCAGATATGCTTGTTTCATGGAATCTTCCATTTCCCATTTAGCCTCATCTGGGCCAAAATGTTTCCACTGCACCTTGACCTGTGCAATGGTTCGGTTCCTGAGTGGGGTTTCCTTTCTATCCAGTATGCATTGAGGTTCTGGCAGGAATTCTCCCTCTGGTTCCACCTAGATCACAGACCAGTCAATTATATGATTAGAATCGTATATATATTTCTTCAATAATGAAACATGGAAAACATTATGTGTTTTTACTGTGGGAGGAAGTGTTGGCCTATAGGCTACAGGTCCCACTCTATCTAGAATTTCAAAGGTTCCACAATACCGAGGTGTCAACTTGGCACAAGCTCCCATCCTCAGGGAACTCTTCCTGGGCCTAACTCTGAAATATACATGGTCTCCTATCTTGAATTCTCTTGGAGTTCTCTTTCGATCGGCGTAACTTTTATGTCTGTTCTAAGCAACCTTTAGATTTTGTTTTATCTAAATCACTTGTTGTTCCATTTCTTTCAACATATCAGGTCCAATAGTAATTCTGTTTACGAGATTACTCCAACTGACTGGAGTGTTGCACAGCCTACCATAGAGGACTTCGAAAGGACTTGTCTTCAGGGATTCTTGGTAGCTGTTGTTGTAGGAAAATTCCACCAGTGGAAGGTAATCTTCCCACTTTTTGGGTTGATGCATTACATGAATCCTTAACATGTCTTCTAATATTTGGTTCACTCTTTCCATCTGTCCATCGGTTTGAGGATGATAGGCTGTGCTAAACAGTAATTTGGTCTCCAGACCAACCATCAAGGATTTCCAAAAGTTGGAAGTAAATTTCGTGTCTCTGTCAGACACGATCTCTTTAGGCATACCATGTAGTCTGAATATCTCCTTCATGAATATGTTGGTGATGTCTATTGCCTTGCAAGTCGACTTGACGGGGATAAAATGAGCAGACTTGCTCAATTTATCCACCACTACCATGATGGCATCATTCTGTTTGGTCGAGGTTGGTAATCCGGTAATGAAATCCATGGAGATGGTTTCCCATTTCCATTTTGGGATTGGTAGAGGTCGTAATAATCATGTTGGGTGTCGGTGTTCTGATTTAACCTATTGGCATTCTATGCATTTGGCTAAGTACTCAGTTATGTCTTTCTTCAATCCAGGCTAATAGAATTGTTTCCTGGTGGTCGTGATCATCTTCTGGTATCCTGGATGACCAGTATACAGTCTTTTATGTAGTTCATCCATTATGAACCTCTTCAAGTCATCACAATCTGGAATATACAATTTGTTTCTATAAGTTAGAAAACCTCCATCTATCATCTGGTAGCCTTCATTCTTTATCCATGTGGGTTCTTTCTCTAGGTACGAGGTCACGGTCTGGAAGAATGTGTTTGTTTCTTGTGCATGACTCTTTCTTTGGCATTCGTCTCGCAAGTGCTCACCGCTGCCAGGTGAATTGTTTTCATACTCTTGCTAAGGGCATCGGCCACCTTATTTTCCTTTCCTCTAACATGTTTGATTTCAAGATCAAACTCACTAAGGAGGGCCATCCACCTAGCTTGTCTGGCATTGAGCTTTGGTTGGTCAAACAAATATCGCAATCCACAGTGGTCTGTCATAATACAAATTTCCTTCCCAGGAGGTAATGCCTCCACATTTTTAAGGTGTGCACTATGGCGGCCAGCTCTAGATCATGGGTCACATAGTTGACCTCATGCTCATTCAATTTTTGGGATTCATAACAGACTACACTTCCTCCTTGCATAAGGACTCCTTCAAGCCCTTCCTTGTAGGCATCTGTGCACACGAGGAATTCAGCTTCGGGATCGGCGATCTTCAACACAGGTGCGTGGGTCAGTAGATGTTTTAGGGATTGAAATATTTCTTCACATTCTTGTGTCCACGTGAATTTAGCTCCCTTCTTCTGGAGGGCAGTGATTGGACAACCAATCTTGGAGAATCCTTTTATAAATCTCCTATAGTATCATGCTAAGCCCATAAAGGATCTGATATCTGAAACATCCTTTGGGGTAGGCCATTCCATGATAGACCTAATCTTTTCAGGGTCTACTGTTACTCCCTCTTCAGATATGACATGGCCCAAGTAATGTATTTTCTTCTGGAAAAAGTCACACTTGTTAAATTTGGCATAGAGCTGATGTTCTCTTGGCACTTGAAGCACAATTCTAAGATGTTCCTCATGTTCCTCTCTATTCTTGGAGTAAATTAATATATCGTCAATAAAAACCAGTACAAATTTGTCCAAAAATTTGTTGAGCACATTGTTCATCAAGCACATAAATGTGGCAGGGGCATTGGTCAATTCAAATGGTACTACCACAAACTCATAGTGACCATATCTCGTCCTAAAGGCAGTTTTATGGATGTCTTCACCCTTGATTCGAACTTGATGGTATCTAGATCTCAAGTCAATCTTTGAGAAGATGGTAGCACCTCCCAGTTGATCGAATAGGTCATCAATCCTGGGTAAGGGGTACTTGTTCTTTATGGTTACCTTATTGAGTTGTCTATAATCTATGCACAGTCGGAGGGTATGATCTTTCTTTTTCACAAACAGGACTGGTGCTCCCCAGGGAGACATGTTGGGTCGGATATAGCCTTTGTCCATCATTTCCTTTAGTTGTAATTTAAGCTCAACTAGCTTGGGTATGCTCATCCTGTAGGGTGTCCTAGACACTGGCACTGCTCCTGTTGCAAGTGTTGATTAAGGTTGGTTGTCATTGATGTCAACCCTTGAAGAAAGACCCGTAGCACAAAGTTTTGGGTAATGGACCCAATAGTGTTTGATGTAAATATGACTCATTATTGTTTTGTCATGGTTGATAAGAAGTAAATAT
>ML808261.1:0-63737 GCA_009831015.1 Picea engelmannii
TTTGAAGTCTGATGAACAACTCCTCCCATGATCAACCCAACCAGGCTGTCACGTCTGACACAACATCCTGTTATTAACTTTGTGCCATTTAAGTTGTCATGTCTGGCAAAACACCTTCTTATTAACTTTATGCCATTTAAGCTGTTATGTGTGCACAACACCCTGTTATTACCCTTATGCCAAAAAGGAATTATACACAATTCCTTACCAAATAAATAAAATACCTACACTAACCCTTTAGATAAATCGGTATGGATGATATGGACGCAAGGGTTGAAGAAAATCCACTGTCAACAAGGCTGAGTATAAGTTTTCATTGATTTTGAGAAACCAAATACACTCCTTACTCACAGTTGCATATTAAAAGAAGGGTGTTGGCTAAAAGTTTTATTTTTGGGTTTTTTTTTCCAAAATTCTGGTTATGTAAATTTGGACAAAATTGTTATTTTTTATTGTTTAAATTGTATTTTTGAATTTAAAAATGGATTCAGCCCCGAAAAAAACCTCAAGACACTCAGATTATACAAACTTAACCACTCAAATTTGAGATCTAACCATTCATCACCCAAAAAAGTTTCTTAAAAACAACCAAAAGTAGAACGTTTAGACTATTACTTAAAAAAACAAAAAACATCTGTAAATTTTTATAAATAATAATTTTTCAAATAAATATAAATATAAATAAAATAATATAAATGTAAGTACGTATTGTTTGTCATATAGGTGAAGCTATAAAACCTGTGTTCTGCCGGTACAATACACTACCAATTCAAGGCATAGTACCACCTACTCCTTCAAAGCTGAATAAACTATATATATATATATGCTCTTTTACTAAAACTAATGCAAATCCACTTTCAGGTCTGGAATTCCAAAATGTAATGAGTGTTTTTATTTGATCCCCACCTCTGAATTGAATGTATGCTAATATATCTGAAAGCGATTTTAAATTGGCTTTGACTAATTTTTTCCATATATATAGCAATAGTTACACTATAATCGAATCGATTTGTACGTGATAGATTAAAATCTACAAGATCTGTTTTAGTCATTCAAAGTTTCAAACATATCATTATCAAGCCCAAATGGTCTTCGACCGCATCAGTTGCATCAACCAAATACGACTAAAGAACACCATCCAGGCGTACTTCAACAGTTCAAAATAAACTCAACTTTACCCAAAATCGCCAACGGGATTCAATGTCAAAGAAAGAAAACAAGCCATTGACAGTGGCTTATGTGAATTAAACGGTGTGTGCGTGATCGTCCTTTCAGCTTTGAGTACTCAGTGTAAACGAACCTCGTGACCGTGATTGTGGGCTGTAGCTCTTAAAACTCATCCCGTGAATCCCGAGATCGTTTGAAAAAGAAATATAGCCCAATCCGCGCAATTTTCCAGGCAATATTTGTTGTAACAGAATATAATATAATACAATGCTATAGATCTCAGCAGAAGCCTACAAATGCATTAAATTCGCTATCTAGAACACGATGTTTGTTTTGTTTTTATTTTTTTGTCAACCAGTACATTGTATCTACAGTTGTTGGAGCACATGAAGTATATGTTATGGCCATCGAGAAGAGAAACAGGACCAAGTACATCTATTCGTATGCTGTTATTGCAGGACAGCCAAAAAATAAAGTATAACTTGTTTGACTCTTATTTGTGGAGCTATTTTGAATATCTGTTTGTTGGATCCATGTGTACGTCTTCAGTCGAGGAGATTGTTAAACGGGCCCATGATTATGGCCCAAAATTTGAACTATTGGCCCGTGACAGGAATTTTGTTACCTCAACCTCTTATACCATGACTTATATGATCTGATATCCACAAAGAAATCCTTTTTCCATAGAAAAGGTATCTGTTGGTGACAACAGTGCAAAATTCAACAATGATAAGATTGCTACTCATCTTTCATGACAAATTTGAATTGTGTTTCTTGATCACCTTCATGATCGTTGATATCATTGACTTATGAGGCATCTGTTGTAAGTCTATGTGATGCTTAACCTACAAGAGGTTGCTTTTGTGCATCTGTTGTAAGTCTATGTGATGCTGTAGATGAATGGATAAATTCATTCGATAGGAATGAATATAGCGCATAAGTATTCGTCACACCAAGACTCATCCGTCACAACAACTTTTGCAACTCCTGGGTGCCCGAGACATGTGCCCATTGCAGACTCACCAACTCTTTTCTTTCACAAGACTTCACACAGACCCACGGTTATGTCTCATAGCATGCCTCACCTAGACTTGCGACAAGACTTCCCCAAGCTCCAAAGTCACCTGCTAAACTCAACCCAAAGAAGGTCGCCCCAACTTTGTCCACAAAATCCCCTCAAGGCATCACAATTCCTCCCATGTGGAGCGACATGGCTCATTGAGGGAGCTCCTCCCCCCTTGTTTGAATATGTCGTAGAACCTCAGAGTTGATATTTTCCTCTTCACTTGCTCTCCGCCTTCTTGGTTGTGTGCCTTGTGCTCTTATATGGACTCCAAGCATCACCTTTGCAAATCGTTGCTTCTTTTGGGTGTGTTGCACCCCTTCGTGAACCATCGTGCCCAAACAAACAGACGCACCTCTTCACGAACCAGTGCACCCAACCTTGGGACCAACGCGCCCAACCTTGGGTGCACTCCTCATGTCGGCGCACCCCAACCTCTTTGGTGCACCCCTTCTCTTGGTCGCTTCCACCCCCATGCTTGGGCAAGCCCCTTGATGTGTTCGCGTGCCCAAGGAACCCACTTTCCCAACTAGTGCAAATATTGAGTGCCGATGATCCGAATTTTATTAGCAGAACAAAATGACTACACATTATTAATAGATGCTTAACACAGAATAACAGAGATACAATAAAACTGATTTTCTATTCAATAAGGAAATAAGATGAAACTGTAAAATGCAGCGGAAAACAAACTTGCTAGAATGGTGGCGGCTTATCTCTGAGAAGAGATGTGACAGCTGCGCTCATTGGCAAGAAGATGATTACAACGAGGCTCTGAAGGCCATTTTACAATAAACAGGAGTTTCAAAAACCATAGACATCCAAAACCTAACCCTAGGAGATGAAGCACCAAAAGTCATGTGGGCCCTGTTTGGGTAAGTGAGTACATCAACTTCCCTGGGTCGTAACTTTTGCATACGATCTTTGTTTTAGACGTACGATAGTCCGTTGGAAAGATCTATACGAGGGCTACAACTATTCACAAAAACTTCATGATGAAAATTTTCAACTGCTACATACCCCCAAAAATGTTGTTTAGGGCCTCAAAGCGGCTCTAGAAGTTCACAACCCGAAAAACTGCTAAAAATAGTAAATTACCAAAATTGCCAGAAAATTATTTTGAGCCAGCTGGAAAAGGTGGGTGGCCACTGATATCCACCTGGATCAATCCTCCCTCCTTAGGAAACAATGGTCTCCATTGCATTGAGTTCCCCCATCAGATGAGGAAATTTCTGTTGAATTTGGCCTCGGGTGAGCCACTTGCCTAGGTGTAGGAGTTGCCCTGCTTTGACAACTTGATAAAGTTGAATCCTTTGATGTCGAGTGCCCTTGATATGTGTGTACACAATCTGATCACCGGATGCCTGTTGTATGCAATCGGGGTTGACTTCTGTTGGTGTCAGCTATTCTGCTACATCTGAGGTGTCCAATAATGGTGGGAAATAAGGCCGAAGGAGGTCCACGTTGAACACTGGGTGCAGGCCAAGGAAAGGAGGAATGTTGAGCTCAAAAGAATTATCCCCCACAACCTTGGTGATGGTGTACGACCCATAATGGAGTGGGTGAAACTTTCGATGGGGTCATGTAAGGTGTTCTTTCTACAAGTGCAACCAAACTTTGTCGCCCACCTGAAACTTATGTGGCACCTGATGTTGATCATGGCACTGCTTGTACTTGTCATTGGACTTTTGTAGGATATCCTGAACCTGTTGGCAGATGTGTTGGATCCGCTCAATGAACCAGGTGGCTTTGTCAGCTTCAGTTGAAGTAGGAGATGAGTCGGCTGAGGTGAACACATGGGGAAGTGCAACATTTATGGGACCCAATGGTTGGAATGCCAATGTAATGATCCCAAACCATTATGCCAGTATTATCACGGTTTTGGTGTCTTTTAAAAACTTTTTATGAGTGAGGTATTTTGTCAAACACCTGGATGATCTACTTGTTTACATGTGTTACTTGCAGAATGGCCTCTTGATTTCAGCCTTAGGGTTTATTGATGTGTTTATATGTGTGTATGCAACTATAAACAAGAAGATATAACCATGGAACATACCTCAACCATATGCAATATGATAGACAAGACAAAACATCTCAAATCTGATTTTATTCATGGAATAGAGAAACCCGTTACAATGAAGATGCCGATTTGGAATGCTCAATAGATGGCTCCAAGATAGAAGTATGAGCTGCTACAAAAATCTCCCGACAGTATAAAATAAGCCTCCAAAGGCTCGATAAGAGATGAAGACCAATGCCAAGGTAGATCTGAGCTGTATGAAGTTCCAAACCCCCACTGGAAGATGCCACGTCTTGTTGGAAACCTAAAGCTCCTCAACAATTCGACCATGCTGTCAAATGTGCCCAAACACCTCAAGGAATATGCCAAACAATAGATCGGGCGATGGCAAGAACAACCCAGGTGCTCGAATCTCTAAGATCCCTCTCAAACCCTGTAGATCTGAACCTCCTCTAATGTATGGTGCACCCCATTGGATGACTGAAACCATAATAATTCAGCCTCTCTCCTAGAGACCACCAATAGCTCCACCAATCCACTAGAATGACAAATCGAGGCACGACAATGAAAACCCAAGTGCTCAACTAGCCAAAATGCTTGCTAGATCCTTAGATCTAGCTGCCCTCCAAATGATGGTGCTCCCTCCTCTTAGAGAAATCATCCCTCTCTCAATGTCAATCAATCCTCCATAAGAATCCCCCCAAAAATATCCAATAATGGTGCTATGGTACCTGCAAGGAAAACCCAATACTTGGAATTACCAAAATCTCTTCTCCTCGGCTAGAATGAATCCTCCCTCAATGGATGGTGCACACCTCTTGCTGGAAACCCTCAACTGGTGCGCCCTCTCTTTATCTGCACATGAAACTGATGTAGAATCCCCCTGCAACTGAGTAGATCTGGAACTAGAATGGTGTGGGAACATATTTCTTCTCTGAGACCAAGCTTGGAGAAAGCTAGGTGGGATCTTTCACCACCGAATCATCCTCTAGGGTTTGTTAAGTCAAAACCCTTAAAACCCCCAATGTTGGGCTCACTAGCTAGAAGCTAGATATCAAAAGAAAATCATACATGAATGCATGAGTAGAGGCCCTTGCCTTTCCTTTATACTTTTTGGCTCACTTTGTCCCTCCAAAGTGACTTTCATTTTATTAATATTTTATTAATTAATTAAATCATTTTAATTAATTAATTAACCTTTTTACCTCTGAAAAGCTCCTTATCTCTCCTTGTGGCTTCCCTGGCCACTGAAAGTCACTTCTCACCATCCCATCATGTAGTGTTTCCTCTCTCGGTTCCAATGAGGTATTACACTGAGAGGTTCCTCCAAGCAATGTGCCCAAAATGACCTCTTCAGTGAATTCCATTAACTTATAGCTCAAAATAGTCAAAATCATGGAAATCATCGGAATGCCACAGAACCAAAGCCAACCTGTGCGGAATGACTCATAATGATGGAATATGATGAACAATGCAAGCTGGACCCCAAAATGCCTCTCAATAATCCCTGTACTCACTATAAAATCCATCTGGCTACTTTGGTCATCATAAACCTTTGCACTGTGATGATGTCCCAAAGTGGGGACATTACAGTCCTCCCTGCTAGAAAATTGCTTGTCCTCAAGCAATAACCAAATCCACTCAAATAAAATACCAGGATCCCATGTCCACCTGTGGGATACATAGTAGAACCCATCCAAGGATGAACACTCATACACTCAGCCCCCTATGTCCCATGTCAAGTCATGAACTGCTAGCCCCTGGGATGTATAACCCTGAAATATACCAACTCCGAGCGTCTCCTGCATATGACACATGGAATCATCTTGGAATGAATCCATCCTCCAAGTCTCTACCAAGATCCTTACGGCCTCCAACAACAACTCATGTTGAAGCCCGGATGAAGTGTTGTAAGACCTCCGTGAGACACCTGCAAATGATGTGCTCCTCTCAACACTATTAGGATGTTTAGACACTTAGGAGTTAGTAAGATCTACTTGGTCTATTGTGTCGTTAGGTAAAAGTGTGTTTTCTAGTGTGTTTCTTTAGTATTCATTAGTATGCATTTGTAGTTAGGAAATTCGACGGTCATAATATGTTTCCGACATAGAGTGATCTGACGGTTCATACTCTCCTCGATCTTAACGACCATTGATTCGTGGCTTAACACTTGATTGGTCCATGATATCTATTTAAAGAGCATGGAGGGTCACTTGTTGATGATCGATTATGGGAAACTCTCTTTCAAAATCTGTATGTAATCTTTTTCTTTGCATTAATAAACTGCTCCAAGTGGTCGCATTGGTTGGGGCCATGGATGTTTCCCTGTAGGGGTTTTACCACATGAAAAAATCGGTGTGTTGATATTTGAGCTATTTATGTGAGTGGTTACTAAAGGTGTTCATCCTCTGTTGGAATACCTGTGTTGTCGAATATGGTATCAGAGCCTGTTTGAAGACCCGCTCCTGATGTAGATCGAGATCGTGAAGCCAATTTTCTTCATCTCCATTTTCTGTCATTTTCGTACATTTGTGGGATGAGAGGATTGTTCCATTGCGTCTGAAGCGCTTGTTTCAGTCAGGAACACTTTTCATTTCACTCAAAAAGGTTTATGTTTGCCCAAGATACGGCCATTACAGTCAGATCCAGAGAGAAATTGTTTTCTTGTGTGGAAATAGTTTTTTTTTAGCATGCTCTCCAAGGCTGTCTTCCACAACAACAACACCCCCAATCCTCCTTTTGAACATTACAATATGTTTTGCTAGATCATTTGGTTAAAATTTTCCTTATTAAGTAATAGGTCTTGAGTTCAAGTCTCTCTTTTGTTACCTTTTTTGAAAAAGTTCATGCTAAAATTGTAAAGTGTATTTCACTTCAAGTATAAAAGTGAAGCACTATAAGTAGCTTTAATATTTTATTTTGGAGTTATTTATTTTGCATGCAACTTTTCAGTTATAAAGTAACTTCATTGTAAAAGTGATCCCCACTTCTCTTTATAAAAGTGGGTCACTTCATAAAGCAACTTACACAATCACGTGGTCATTTGGTTACCGATTGTGTCTTTTTTCAAAAAGGCATAACTCTAACATCGGAAGTCCGTTTTCAGTGCCGTTTTTTTAAAACCGCATAACTTTTCGAGCTCTTTCCATCCAGATCATCAGTTTCAGTTTTTAAATCCACATTATCTGCATATTTAATATGGCTTCTACAAGTATTGTCTTTATTACCAGCAACAACTACTTCCAATGGAAATGTCATATGGAAGATTTATTAAGAAGTAAAGGCTTGTACCAGATTACCTTGGGAAAGGAAAAAGAACCCACTAATGCTGATAAGAAAGCCAAGTGGGATAATAGGAATGACGAAGCATTTGGACTAATCAGAATTTCCATCTCTCCTGATTTAAGGTACCACCTTCAAGATATTGATGACCCCAAAGAAGCTTGGGACACGATTGAATATGTGTTTGGTAAACTCAATATTATTTGAGCACAACAGTTAGAAAATCAAATACTGACCTTGAGTCCAAATGATTTTTCTTTCCTTGGAGACTATCTATCTAGGTTTAAAACACTCAGAATTTTATGTGAAGAATGTAAGATAAAGATGGAGGAAGAGTGTTGCATCTATCTTATTCTTTCTAAGCTAGGTAGTGCATATTCTGTGTTTGTATCTACCTTTTATGCTATGAGAGAGGCTCTAGGGGAATAAGCTTATGAAAAAACCAGTCTTGAGTCCTTTTGTTCTTCTTTGATTC
Organism: Picea engelmannii; assembly: GCA_009831015.1. NCBI lineage: Eukaryota > Viridiplantae > Streptophyta > Pinopsida > Pinales > Pinaceae > Picea > Picea engelmannii. The sequence continues at coordinate 8,008 of ML808261.1, forward strand.
GAGAGGAATATAATCTTGTACAATTTGGAGTGATCAACACTGCAGGTCTCTTCAACAAAGCCTTAGTTGCCCAGCAAAAAGATAAACCCAAGTATCCCAAGAAGCAACATCCTCTCTACAACAACAACAACATAAGGGTCCCAAACCTACTCAGACAGCTTCAACTCCTACTGGTGACAAAGGATCAAAATATAAAAGTAAGAATACTAACAGACATTGTAACTTTTGTGATAAAGATGGTCATGATGAGTCCAAATGTTTCAAGAAGATGGCATCTTTAGAAGCAATGATGAAGAAGCACAACATCAGTATTGATTCTACTTCTTCTTCTCATAGACATGCACATTCTGCTTCTAGTTTCTCCTTCAATTCAAATTATACTACTACTTCTTCTTTTGATGAGTGGCTTATTGATTCAGGAGCATATTACCATATGGCTAAGTATAAAGCCATATTTTCTGCTCTAAATGAATGTAACACCAAGAAAATATTTTTTGGTGATGATAGATCTCTTAGTGTTGTAGGATATGAAATAGTTCAAGTAGATAATGGTCATTTCAATGATGTATTATGTGTTCCAAGTCTTTCTTGTAACCTTCTATCAGTATATCAAATCACTAATTCAGGTGAAGGTAAAACCATCGAGTTTTCACCTCACCAAGTTGTAATCAAGGATCTAAAATATCCTAAGCATGTTCTTGCAACTGGAATTGTTGATGATATTACCAGGTTGTACAAGTTTGAAAAATTTGGGTCATCAACCTTTTCATCAGTTTTTTTTACTCATAGTGATAATTTGAACAAACTTTGGCATGAGCGGTTTGGTCATCTAAACAATCTCTCATTGCAACAACTATGTAATCAATAGATGGTGACTAGTCTTCCTCTTGTTTCATGCAGAGATTGTGTTTGTCCCGGTTGTGTTCTCGGCAAACATCATCGAGACAGTTTTGACAAACGTGCCTCTTGGCATGCCTCGGGTCCTTTGCAACTTGTTCACAATGATTTGTGTGGTCCACTTTCTTCTCCTTCTTTTTCTGGGTGCAAGTATTTATTAACTTTCAGACGTACTTGGGTTTACTTCTTAAAACTCGAGTGAAGTTTTTGACAATTTTTTGGCCTTGTAGAAAAGTAATCTGGACATCAAATTCAAAGGTTAAGAACAGATAATGGAGGCAAATATGTGAAAAATAATTTTACAAGCTAGTGCATTACACAGGGAATCCAAATGCAATACACTGTTCCATATACACCACAACAAAATGGTGTTGCAGAGAGAAAGAACTGCACATTAAAAGAAATGGCTAATTCTATGATCCAATCTAAGGGATTAAGTCTAAAGTATTGGGTGGAAGCCATCAACTGTGAAAATTACATAGTAAATCGCACTCCCACAAAGGCTCTTAAAAATATAACACCAGAATAATCTTGGACTAAAATTAAACCAGATGTAATTCACTTCCATGTATTTGACAGTATAGCATGGGCTCAGAATTCCTGATGAGAAATGGAAAGCATTGCAGCCTAAAAGTGAGAAGTGTATATTTGTTGGTTATTCTGAAGATGTCAAAGGTTATAGACTTCTTCAATCACATTGTAATGAAATTATTATTAGAAGAGATGTTAAATTTGATGAAAATGTCTTGGCCTACGAGCCTAATTCGACGATTGTGCCTTCTTCGGCCTGCGAGCCATATTTTGCGTTTGTGTCTTCTTCGGCCTGCGAGCCATCTTCGGTGTTTGTGCCTTCTTAGGATATGGTTTCTTATTCAGATGATGACAGTGAGGATGAAAATCCACCTCTGCCTACTCACCCTCCTATAGATGAGTCCTTTGAACCTGAACCAACACTAGCTCCACCGCTTCCTAGATGGGTTTGTTCAACACGAGAAGCAGTTGGTGATCTTGTCGGTGATCCTTCAGATCAGCACCGAACACGTTCATAGTTCCAGTGAGCCTCTTCTCTTTTGGCTCAAGTTTTAGAAACTCGTGATCTAGAGACATTTGCAGAAGCTTCAGGTCATCCAGATTGGGATACAATAATGAATGAAGAGTATCATTCTTTAATGGAACATGATACTTGGGATCTTGTACCTCTTCCAAAAGGAAGACATTTTTTTAGATGCAAATGGGTCTATAGAACTAAGTATGCATCAGATGGAAGCGTTGAAAGACACAAGGCTCGGTTAGTTTCCAAAGGATTTTCCCAAGTTGAAGGAATTGACTATAATGAAACCTTTTCCCCTGTAGCAAAAATGAATTCCATCCACCTTGTTCTTTCCCTTGCTGCCCCACATAAATAGGAGGTCCATTAGATGGATGTTAAATCCTCCTTCTTGCACGGAGATTTGAAAGAAGAAATCTACATGGAATAACCTCCTGACTATGTCCATAATGACTCTAGCCTTGTTTCTCGCCTCAAGAAATTTCTTTATGGTCTCAAGAAAGCTCCCTAAGCTTGGTATGCCAAAATGGATAGCTTTCTTATTGCCACTGGATTCTCTAGATGCCATTCTGATCCTAATGTCTATACCAAGAAAGTAGGAAGCCATCTCATAATCCGTGTCCTTTATGTTGATGACCTTATCCTTACTGGTAGTGACTCAAAAATTTTAAACCATGTGAAAACCAGCCTTAAGAAGAAATTTGAAATGTCAGACTTAGGCTTTTTGCACTGTTTCCTTGGCCTCCAAGTTTTGCAAACCAATGAATGAATTTTTCTTTCCCAGTCTAAGTATGCTTGTGACCTTATTCATCGCTTTCACATGGATGATTGTAAACCAACCCCTTCTCCCTTCCAGTCTGGAGTCAAGATTTCTGCCACCTGTACTTCTCCTAAAGTTGATGCCACCCTATACTGTCAGTTAGTTGGTAGCCTCTTATACTTGACTCATACCCGTTCTGATTTTTCCTTTGTTGTTGGTCTTGTTACCCGATATATGCAAACACCCCATGAAAGCCATTAGAAAGTAGCTAAAAGGATACTTCGCTATGTTTGTGGTATAGTTTTGGGATACATTAAAGTTCAGGGGGGACTCCTTTATTGGTTGGTTTCAATGATTCAGATTGGGCCGACGACCTTGATGATCGAAAGTCTATTGCAGGTTATGTTTTCAGCCTTGGTTCAGGACCTGTCACTTGGGCCTATAAGAAACAACAAGATATTGCACTTTCTTCAGCAAAAGCAGAGTACCGAGCAGTGGTAATGCAAGTCAGGAAGTCTTGTGGCTTCGATAGATCCTTTCAGAGTTTGGATTCTAGCACCAGCATCCGACCAGCCTTTGGTGTGACAATCAGAGTGCCATCAATATTTCCAAAGACCCAGTTCAACATCAGTGTAGCAAACACATCGAGCTACACATACAATTCATCATAAAGCTCATTCATGATCAAGTTATTGAAGTGCTCTTTTTCCCTACAGAAGATCAAGTTGCAGACATTTTCACAAAGTCTCTTACAGAAGTGAATTTTTCCAAACTTCGATCTATGTTAGGAGTTCAGGAAGTTGTCATTAAGGGGGGATAGGCTTTAATTCCTCCTTCCTTCTCCTATTGTGTCACTATTGTAAATCCTTCAATCCTATCCCAAGTTGTTCTTAAGGGGGGATGCTAGGATATTTAGACACTTAGGAGTTAGTAAGATCTACTTGGTCTATTGTGTCATTAGGTAAAAGTGTGTTTTCTAGTGTGTTTCTTTAGTATGCATTAGTATGCATTTGTAGTTAGGAAATACGACGGTCACGATATGTTCCCGACATAGAGTGATCTAATGGTTCATACTCTCCTCGATATTAACGACCATTGATCCATGGCTTAACACCCGATTGGTCCATGATCTCAATTTAAAGAGCATGGAGGGTCACTTGTCGATGATCGATTGTGAGAAACTCTCTTGTAAAATCTCTTTGTAATCTTTTTCTTTGCATTAATAAGTTGCTCCAAGTGGTTGCATTAGCTGGGCCCATGGATGTTTCCCCGTAGGGTTTTTACCACGTGAAAACATTGGTGTGTTGATCTTTGATCTGGTTATGTGAGTGGTTACTGAAGGTGTTCGTCCTCTGTTGGAATACCTGTATTATCAAACAAACACTGAAGCTCAATGGAAATTTAGAATAAATTTCCCCTGCAATGGTCCACTCTCCCCTGTTAGTCAGTGAAATGCTCAATCCTGCAATCCTTGGGTCCCATCCTAACCTCTATTGAAGATCACCTTGTTGGCCCTGCACTACTCTGACCATGAATGCCTATCCCTTGCATACATCCTGAATCCTCCTCTCCTGGGTCCTCTAGATGAAATGCATGTGATCATTGGACCTATTGTCCAAAAACTATATCACTAAATACACCTTTGTAGAAGAAGTACTTGTCCAACCACCTCCATGTCTGATCATGATGATCAAAAGAGAAAGGTTGCCTCGCCCCCTTGGACAAATCCTTACATACCCACTCCAAATCGACCCCTAGTGGAGTGTGTGGCTCTCTGGCTCAACCTGGGTCACCATGTAGTGAAACACCCTGCTAACCAAGTGAACTCCCAGATCCCATGGCAGAATTGGAAGTTTATCACTTCCAATCTCCTTTAACTGCTCTTGTGTCAGACTGATCACTGTCGGAAGCCCTCTATGCTCATCTTCTATCATCTAGCCTATGGTGCTCACCATCACACACCAAGTCTCAGCTGGCTACCTATGACAATCCACCTCTATCCTATTGGATGTTGTAAAAGTACTCTTGTCAGGTGTCTCGACCCACACACTCTCCATGCCCTCTTCCACTGTCTATCTATCCTCATGATGTTGTCCATGATAAAAATGTCAGAAGATGGTAATAGGGGCACCCGTAGCTGACCGTAAGAATGAAAAATACCACCTTCCTCGGTCAATCCCAAGGATTCGACCAAAAGCATGTCTACCTGTACCCCTGATAACTACTCCCCCGTAGCCATCACTAAACCCCAATCATCACGTACAACCAGAAGTAACTCCTCCAACTGTTGGTCAACCAACCTCCATCTCTCATCTCTCATGCTACTACTGAAATGGTGAATGTGAGGTCTCATAATGATGTGTTGCCGCCAAGGAGTGACATCTACATGCTCCCCTAAGTGTGTCTCCTCCCTGCAAGGCAGTACACCCCTTCGAATCCCACCATACATCTCAACATGCCCCTGTGAGCTATCACTCACCACTGTATGCTCCGGCATACTCATGTCATCTCCCGTAGACTCTTGATGCATCATATATCCTAGGAGAACTACTGGATAAACCTCTACATGGAGATCAATTGCTCTCAGAACAAAAATGGAAGTGTCTCCCATCAATTGGTGCTCCTCTGCTAGATCATCAACATCTCCTAGCAACATGAATGAATGATATATTCGAGTGTCTACCATGATAGGTGAAGTGGACCTCTGACGAATCTCCTCAAGGAGCTCCTCTGATCTGGACTTTGATTCTTGAAGGGTTGTCTGTGTGCCTCTCAAGAATCTTTGAGTTCTATTCAAATCCTGAGTGAGTCGGTCCATCTCCAACTCCTGCTCCCTCAGAGCCTCATGATACATCTCACCAACCCTCAACAAGTAATCTCTATTAGCCAACACCTGATGGTAGTCGGTCCTCATCACAGATACTCTCTCCCTAAGAGTATGAAAATCATCCATGGAAATCCTCTCATCTAAACTACCATGTGCCATTGATTCTCTCCAACAGTAATCTGCCATCACTGCATGCATGTCATTAATATGTCTAGTGGCTGCCATGATCATAGCCTCACTAACTCTCAATTGTGCTACTAAGTGGTGTGACTCCTGATCATGGTCATGCTGAGGTGCCATCTCCGACCCCTCACTGCTAGTGTCAACTCTGGAATCCCCAAAAAAATCCTCTGCTTAAGATAATGTGATGAATGTCTCACTGTCTACTATGATGTTGGGTCTTCCTGTATGCCACTACACCCCATCACTAGATGCTATCTCCCTCTTAATCATACTGTATCCTGTATGAGCAGTTGTATCCTCCTGTGCACTCACTCTGCTACTATAATCTGCGCCTGGATCCCATAGGGATGTGTCCAGACACGTGCTATGGTCATCCTGACTAACAAAGATTGTGTCCTCGCAGACCAACCCTGGAAGTAAGTGCCCCATCAACCTGTCAGCATCCAAAATCTGCTCAAATAATAGAGTCTCTAGAAACTATGACTCAATCTCCTCATGCTGATCTGTATGTGTAAGGTCAACTATCTGTACGTCCTATATCTCCTCCTGGATCTGTGGATCTACATGTCTATGGTGTGCATCCCTCACACAAGGATCCTCCATCATATATGATATTCCATTGACCTCCTCATTTGATGTGGCTATCAAGGGTGTCTGGAAGGATGGCATATGTGTCACGACCATCATAGGAAGCTCATAATCGCTAGGTGCGAACACGTGTGATTCCTCACTAGTGTCACCACTCTGCTAAGGTGTAAGGTCATCAATGGTATGTGATATGTCTGTTGAGACATTGGTGCTATCATCCTGTCCATCCAGCTACCTATCCACTACACAAGGGTCATCCTCCTCCTCAAGCATGCTAGTAGCATCACCCTCTATACAAGAGTCACTATCACTAGCCTATGTGCAAGAGTCACTATCATCATTAGACTACCCCAAATCAACATCTACCTCTCCATCCTCACACCTCTCATCATCACTGTCATAGTGTGCCTAATAGTGTGCTTCTGATCCTTCCCCCTGCTTCTATGATCTGGTTCCCACGACCCATTGCAATAGTGGCAAGGTTGTGTGCTCCTAATGGACATGGGGTTTCTCTGTTCTTCCCACCATCTAGCTACTTCTTTTCTCTTTTTATCCCCTAGAATGATCCCATGTAAAATATCCTCTTCACTCCAACTAGGCTTCCTGAAGGCTACGTACTGAGGACAGGTTATTATAGATTTAGTTTCCTCGCTAAGGCCATGATACATTATCTCCAAACATGATATCTCAAGGCATATCCTATCCGTATATCCTTATGGTTCTGTATGCATGTCCTAATCCCCCACTGGCTGGAAGGAATCTAAGCTCTAATACCACTATAATGATCCCAAACCATTATGCCAGGATCATCACAGTTTTAGTGTCTTTTTAAAACTTTTTCTGAGTGAGGTATTTTGTTAAACACTTGGATGATCTACTTGTTTACATGTGTTACTTGCATAATAGCCTCTTGATTTCGGCCTTAGGGTTTACTGATGTGTTTATATGTGTGTATGCAGCTATAAACAAGAAGATATAACCATGGAACATACCTCAACCATATGAAATATGATAAACAAGACAAAACATCTCAAATATGCTTTTATTCATGGAATAGAGAAACCTGCTACAATGAAGATGCCGATCTGGAATGCTCAACATATGGATCTAAGATAGAAATATGACCTGCTACAAAAATCTCTTGACAATACAAAATAAGCCTCCAAAGGCTGGATAAGAGATGAATACCAATGCCAAGGTAGATCTGAGCCGTATGAAGTGCCAAACCCCCATTGAAAGATGTCACGTCCTGCTGGAATGCTAAAGCTCCTCAAAAATTCGGCCCTGCTATCAAATGTTCCCAAACACCTCAAGGAATATGCCAAAGAATAGATTGGGAGATGGGAAGAACAACCCAGGTTCCCGAATCTCCAAGATCCCTCTCAAACCCTATAGATCTGAACCCCCTCCAATGTATGGTGTACCCCACTAGATGACTGAAACCCTAATAATTCGACCTATCTCCTAGAGACCACCAATAGCTCCACCAATCCACTAGAATGATAGATTGGGGCACGACAATGAAAACCCAAGTGCTCAACATGCCCAAATGATTGCTAGATCCTTAGATCTAGCTGCCCTCCAAATGATGGTGTGCCCTCTTCTTAGAGAAATCACCCCTCTCTCAATCTCAATCAATCCTCCATAAGAATCCCTCCAAAAATATCCAATAATGGTGCTATGGTACCTACAAGGAAAACCCAATACCTGGAATTCTCGAAATCTCTTCTCCTCGGCTAGAATGAATCCTCCCTCAATGGATGGTGCACACCTCTGGCTGGAAACCCTCAACTGGTGCGCCGTCTCTCTATCTTCACATGAAACTGATGTAGAATCCTCCTGCAACTGAGGAGAACTAGAAATAGAATGGTGTGGGAGCATATTGCATCTCTGAGACCAAGATTGGGACAAGCTAAGCGGGATCTTTCACCACTGAATCGTCCTCTAGGGTTTGTTAAGTCAAAACCCTCAAAACCCCCAATGCTGGGCTCACTAGCTAGAAGCCAAATATCAAAAGATAATCATACGTGAATGCATGAGTAGAGGCCCTTGCCTTTCCTTTATACTTTTTGGCTCACCTTGTCCCTCCAAAGTGACTTTCATTTTATTAATATTTAATTAATTAATTAAATCACTTTAATTAATTAATTAACCTTTTTACCTCTGAAAAGCTCCTTATCTCTCCTTGTGGCTTCCATGGCCACTGGAAGTCACATGTCACCATCCCATCCTATAGTGTTTATTATCCCAATCCCAATGAGCTATTACACTGAGAGGTTCCTCCAAGTAATGTGCCCAAAATGACCTCTTCAGGGAATTCCATTAACTTATAGCTCAAAATAGTCAAAATCATGGAAATTGTCATAATTCCACAGAACCAAAGACAACCTATGCATAATGGATCATAATGATGGAATATGATGAGAAATGCAAGATGGACCCCAAAATGCCTCTCAATAATCCCTGTACTTGCTATAACATCCATCTCGCTACTCTGGTCATCATAAACCTCTACATTGTGATGATGTCCCAAAGTAGGGACATTACAGCCAACCCCACTTGAAAGGGGTTGTAGCTGGTTGAGCCATGTAGGGCTCGGTAGGGCTCGGTTGTAGCTATGCTAGACATAGGGAAGACTCTCATCCCATGTGCAAGGGTGCTTGGAATTATACATGTGCAGGATATGCATGATCATTCGATTTACGACCTTGCTTTGGCCATTTGTCTGGGAGTGGAAGGTCGTGGATTTGGTGAGCTTGGTGTCTAGCAGTGACCAGAGGCTCGATAAAAATGTGTTGAGAAACCAACTATCCTGATCTGAGACAATGGTTTGTGGGATTCCAAAATTTACCCAAACTCGTTCAAATAAGTGCTTGGCAGTCGCTTCTACTTTGATGCTCTTCTTACAGGCAACCAAAATCGCCATCTTAGAAAAGAAATCAACAACCACAAAAACATAGTCATTTCCCCGCTTGGTGGATGGGAAGCCTGACATGTAGTCCATTGAGATGGATTCCCATGGCCTGTCAAGAGTAGGAAGAGGGATGTACATGCCTTGTTTCTTAGTGGTCGGTTTGGCAATATCATAGGCAGTGCAGGACCTGATATACTTGTTGACCTCCTGTTGAAGTTTCGGCCAGTAGAAACGTTTCTGTAGCATCACCACTTTATTTTCGACACTGAAGTGTCTTTCCACCCAACTGTAGTGGGCTTCCTAGATCAGCTTTTCTCACTCACTTGATGGAACACAGATATGGATCAGACAACACAACAACCCATCCTAAAGATGGAAATTATTGACAACTGCATTTGCACCCAACATTTGGTAGGTGGTGGTGAAGTCCGAATTTGTCTTATAGAGTTGGGGCCATCCAGAGGTCTCATAGCCGCAAGATTCTAGCACCATGGTGAGTGTCACAATTGGTGGTCTACTAAGGCAATCAATGACGCAATTGATGCTTCCTTTTTTATACTTGATGTTGAGGTGGAAATGCTGTAAGTATGTGGACCACTTTTGATGGTGGTCATTCTATAATTTGCCTTGTGTCTACATGAACTGCAGTGGCTTATGATCAATGACTGTGTCCTTCCCAAGAATTTAATGTCTCCACTAGTGGTAGGCTTGCACAATGGAGTACATTTCTTTGTCATAAGTAGGGTACTTACGGACAACATATGATAGTGTCTCACTATGATAGGCCACGGGGTGGCCATGCTGAGTGAGAACGATGCCCACAACATAGTCTAAAGCATCTGTCTCGATCTCAAAGGGTTGCTGCAGGTATGGTAATGAAAGTACTAGGGTTGAGCATAGTCACTGCTTCAAATCATCGAACACTTGTTGTTGGGACTGGCCCCATGCAAATTTTTTCTTACCAACACCCCTGGTTATTTGGTTGATGGCCCATGCAATATGGGAGAATCCCAAAACGAAACTGCGGTAGAAATTGGCAAGGCCTAAGAAGCTCCAAAGCTCAGTGAGTGTGGTTGGGGCTGGCCAGTCACAAATGACTTGGATCTTGGTTGGATCCACATGTACGTCATACTGATCAACAATGTAGCCCAGGTAATGGACCCTGTCCATGCCGAAGGATCATTTTCCCAAGTTGGCGTATATCTTGTGCTGCCGCAAGGTGTGCAAAACCTATTGAATATGTTGCAAGTGTTTTGACCAAGACTTGCTGTAAATGAGAATGTCATCCATATACACCACTACAAAAGTATTGGTGAATGGTCATAGGATATCGTGCATCATCCTCATGAAAGTGGTTGGAGCATTTGTCAAACCAAAGGGCATGACCAACCATTAAAAAAGGCCTTCCTTTGACTTAAAGGCGGTCTTCCATACATCTGTCTGTTCTATCGGGACCTGGTGGTAGCCAGACTTTAGATCAATCTTACTGAAGTAATTTCCCCCCATGAGTTGATCAAGGAGGTCGTTGATTCGGGTAATTGGGTACTAGTTTCTGACTGTTATTTTATTTAGAGCCCAATAATCAATGCAGAGTTGTCAGGTTCCATATTTCTTTTGTACCAGCATGATTGGGCTCCCACAAGGTGATGAGATGGGATGGATGTGCCCCTTGTGGAGCCTTTCTTGGATCTGTCATTTTATATCCTCATTCTCTAACATAGAGTGACGATAGACTGGCCCATTGGGAAACAATGTGCCAAGGGTCAGATTGATGGGGTGCTTGACCTGACAGTGCAGAGGTACCCCAATAGGTTAGGAGAAGATATCCAAGTATTCTTCGATGAACTTATCTACTTGCTTCTGATGTGTGGAGAGGTTGGCCGCAGAGACCCTAGATGTGGCTGTTATCTTTCGCTCATTCCAAGAGAAAATCATAAAGAAGACAAACTTCCCCATCTGAGAGATGACCTTCCTGCATTACTTGGCAGAGATCAAGGAAATAACACTAGGTGGGACTGCCTCGGGTATCCTGTACAATTTCCTGTTCAAAGTAATAATAACACTATGAGGCCTAGACTCATATACAACATGACGTTTCCATAAATAAGGTTGGCCCAAAAGAACATCACAAACTTTTAGAGGAGCAACATTGTTGGCACAGGGGTAGACCTAGGGTCCAACGCTACAATAATGCACCAACAAAACCCTAACTACCAGCCCTTTCGGAAACACCTGCAGAGAAGATGAAGTCTCACCCGAGGTAGAGGCAGGGGTGGTTGCAAGACTCTAGTGTCTGCAACCTTAGCTGGGACACATATATGTGATTGTAACACCTTAACAGAGCACTTAGCAATTATGATTCATAAATATTTAGTCTTAGCTTACAACACAACTAAACCTTAACAACAGATCAATGTAGCATTCAACCAGATCTAACATCTAACAACACTTAGCATAATGAAATAGATTAGATCTAGCAGATTCAAGCACTAAGCACATTCACATAGGTTAGATCTAGCATTCACTCTCATTATTAAGCACAGAGCAACATCAGATTTATCTATCATTCATCTATATCAAAGCACTTAAGAAATCATAAACAAATCAATACATCGCACAAAGCACAACAACACAGGATATACGTGGTTCACCCCCACCTTGGGGCTACGTCCACCAACTCTTCATCTTCTTTATTATCTTCAGTTAGTCTTCTTACATGCACAAAGCCTCAAAATCAAATCGGTAGAGGACAGAAGATCTATGCACCTTGCTAGATCCTCCTTCCTTGAGTTATAGCACAAATCCTTCCACGATCTCTTGCAATCACTTGCACTTAGCTCTGCAAGCCTCACACAGTGTGCACAAAGCAATTACCACTTAGCACTTAGCACACTTGCAATTGACTAGTCTCTACTAGTCACTATTCACTACTTCTTACTTCGCCTAGACTTCTATTTATACATTACAAAATAGGCCTAAGCATGGGTAAACCCATGGGTCAACATTCCCATACCTGTTACATTATCCCAAATACCAAAAGGGCCCTAAAAAGGGGTTGAGATCCCATGATCTCTGCCTTCGAAAGCCTGCCGAAGTCCCAAAAGTAGGTCAAACATGACCAAGGATCCTCAAAACTTGGTCAAGGGCCAACAAACATCACACAATATCTCATCTTTGAAGGGCTTGATGTCATGCAATAGTCGACACTGTTGGTTGATGCGGAGATCACTTCCTTGGCAAAGCCATCCAATGGTGTAGGGTTGTGGGTGCGGCGTTGTCAGCAGGGCCAGCCCCTTGACAACCTCTACTGAGATGAGGTTCTTCTGGCTATCGCTATCAATGATGAAGTGCAACAGGGTTCCTTTTAACCACATCTGTGGATGGAAGAGGTGCTCTCCTTCTTCTGGCTCATCTAGTTCATCAGGCTGGAGCTTGGTGGTAACAACGGTGGCACTGGGTTTCATGCCAATGATCCGTCTTCCCCTTTCTAGTTTTGAATCAGAGTTAGAACCTACATCTAATTCATAGGATTTCACTTCGACCACCAATGATTTCTTTGAGCGAAAGTCAATAGTGTTATGCCATGGGCTCTTATGGAAGTCGCACCAATTCCTGATATCTTTCTTTGTCTTTCCGATGTCCTTCTTTGCTTGCGAATTGGATTGGTTGTCCTGATACTGTCCATATTTGCTCTGTCCTTTGCTCTGTGGTTTGGGGCCGCCATTTCCTGGCTTTTGCTGTGTGGGGTTCCTGAGCCAAAATTGTTGCATCTTTTGTTTCAGCTTTTACTCAATTTTGACAACATATCGGTAGGTCGTGCCCAAGGATGAGATGTCTAGAAATTCCATTTTAGTCTGTATGTATCTATGTAGAGCACCATGATACTTGAGCATAAGATTTCTCTATGAATATTTGACGCAGTAAAGACGCGACCCACCACCTCATCGCACTCTTGCTGACAGGATCGTTCTCATTCATTCATGAGCCGAAGCGGCTCCTTTGATTCCTTCATGGAATCTCTGCTAAAACCCGATCCACAGGTCCTTTCTTCACCCTACACGGCTCTCTGCACTCAACCGTGATCTTCCCCGATGACAATTTCGGGTTTCGGGGTTTCATCTTTTCTGATGTCAAGAGTTCCTGTCCTCTTGAATCCCCGGTCTTCGATGAGAAATTTCACCGATACGCGCCCTTTACGCGTTAGCCCTTCCTGGCTATGCTTTGGTCCATGTGACCGCTAATTCATAAGACCACAGCCTTATCCTTCTTTCGGGGTTTTGGGATTTAAAATCCCGATGCACTCTAACTTCAGTTAGCCTCCAGGCTAAGCTCGTGGTCCACATGACCTTCCCCCTATATGACCGCAGTCATACCTCCTCATCGGGGTTTCATACTTTTCAATGCCACAATGCATTGGCTCACGGGATTCCCAATCCCTCGAATCCCGACTCTCCGATATGCTGACAACTGGCCCACAATGGCACTTTTCTCCTTGTCGAGGTTCTGGACTTCGCGATTCCGAAATGCATAAACCCCACATCCACGGGATTCCTGACATACCGATCCGCAATATGATGATGGACGACTCTTCCTGTCGGGACTTTCCCTAATGGCTCCGATCGCTACCACGCATCCTCCTCTAATGGACGGTCCTGATCGCTCCTTGCAATTTCGAGACTTCTGATGTCCTGACTTTCACAACCTCAAGAACTCCGATTTCTCGAGTGCCAATATACCGATGGCAAGTGCCCGGATCTCTGGAATGGATGATCATGTGACATGCGTCCTCTCTCAGATGGACGGTCCAGATTTGTGTCGGGGTTTTCAAAGTGGACTTACCCGATCTCCTGTCCACGGGAATGCCAATATCCCGACTCCTGACGCCTCGATCTTCACCATGTGTCTCTGCTAACGGACGGTCCATATCAGTTCCGGGTAATTTCCCATGGAAATTCCCGATCTCATGTCCTCGTGACTTCCGATTTCATGAACGCCGATATCCCGATAACTGTCGGGACTTCTTCCTGGCGTGAGAAGGGTTAAACCCCGTGCACCTCCTATCTGATTCGACGATTGACGGGATTTATGAATGAGATCCAACGGCTCACGATCTTTCCCTTATGTGCATTTCTCTGGACATGAAATCTTCAACGGTCCAGGTTTTTTTCGGCCGATCCAACAGCTACTGTGCTCCCTCCTGAGCTCTTGGCACTTTCCTTCTCTTGCTTGGAAGGATTTCATAGTTTCCAAAGGCCTCAACCTTTGCCTTCCTTCTTCTCTGTGAACTCCTCGACCCTGAGCTTCACCGCGCGTATGAAAACGCTGTTCCTCCTAAGCTTTGCTTCTGAATCCTCAAAGGAGTCTTTGACTTCTGCGCCTCTACAGAGTCTTTACGCACACACATTGCTGCCTCTCCTGAGCTTCTCAACCACTCAGACCCCTAAGGGATTTTGTCTTTCTTCCTTTCTCCTGCAGATGGAGAAATATGGATTCCCTCCTGGCTATCCCTCTACTCAAGCAACTTCTTGCTGAGTCTGCAAGGTGTTCAGTAACCCTGTGAAGATCCCTCAGTGGATTCTTCCCTCAATTACAGAACTCAAAGAGTTCTCTTCTTTCTGTGCCTATCTACACAATGTATTTATGCCCACCTGGCAGAGTGTCTTCTTCCAGAACTTCCAACAGTTCTATCCGCCTGTGCACCTATGCACCCGCTCAATGCCCACCTGGTAGAGCTCTCAGAATCTTCAGTGATTCTGTTTCTTCTTGAACTCACAGTAGATTTCTTCTCAATGCATGACTGTGCATATGCTCAATGCCTACCTGACAGAGCTTTATAGAATCCTTAGTGATTCTGGCTTCTGTCTGAACTCACAACAGAGTTCCTCCAACTGCACCTTGTGCCTGTGCTCAATGCCCACTTGGCAGAGCTTCACAGAATCCACAGCAGAATTTTGTCTGCAACTGTGTCTTCTCCCACATAGCCTTGCCTCCAAGGTATTCAAAAACCTTGAGGTCTTTCCTGATTTGTTGATTCTAGTTCTTATGCTGCAGCATGTCTTTGTCTGAACCCGCAGAATTCAGAAGTGCAACCTCTGTGCACGGCTATCAGAACCTATAGTGTTCTTTCACCCCCTCCTGGTGTGAAGCCTCAAAGACCTTCACCTGAAATCAGACACACTCCTGCAAATGCACAACTACAATATACATCTACAACATACAATGGAACACTCACAGACATTCATTCAACACAGAATATTGCAGGAAAAATTGCTCTTTGTATTAAATATGGAAAATGCCTGTATTTACAATGTGTTCCTAAGAACGACCTGTAACAAGGTCTCGGCTCTTCTCTCTTCTGCTCTCTACTCACATATTCTCTCTTCTCAACTTAACTCAACTTTTTACTTCCTACTAAAATGAGTTACTAAAAATCTCTTTTACCTGAGGGGGATCTTCGAGCGCTTCCCTCCAACCCACCTACCCTATTCAATTGCATTGAATGGGCTATCTAGTCTATTATCCGGAACTAGATCTCATCCATACAAACATTTAAGGCTGATCTTATCTATATCTTGCACAAAGGCACGACTTCACGGCTCAACAGCCTAAGCAATTCAATTACATTCAATTCAGATTTAAATGAGGACTACGCCTCTCTCTTCAGCTTTGAATGCATGTGCTCGACGTGGCTGGTTGGTTGGCTGGATGACGTGGAGAGATGCTCCTGCATCAATCTTTGATACCCAGCCTAGTGCACAAGGTATAGAAGATATTTGTGAACTCTGGCACTGCTTGGTCTCTTTCTTGCCGCAGTGTAGTCCATTTGGTATACAAGTCGTCATAACTTCCAATAGGGTAGTATTTTTCCTTAATAGCATCCCTGAAGGATTCCAAGGTGGTCATGACTATAAATAACAAGGGTTCATCTGTTTCCTTTTTCTCATAGAAATTTTCCCACCAATCTTTGACATGGGGAACGACTTTGAGGAGTGCAAAAGTAATCTTTTCTTTATTCGAAAAGTTATGGATAGAAAAATACCTTTCTAGTATATTCAACCACTTGTCTACACCATCTTCATTTATCTGACCTTCAAATATAGGAATATTGAAGTTTATTTGTACCTTTAAGGGGGCGATGCCTCTGCTCAAAGAAGATGCGTCGCCTGTTGGTAGCCACTGAAGGATTTGTGCGAAACTATCCATCATCACATTCCTCCGTTGCGTGAGGGCTTCCTCAAGCAACATTTTGAAAGGATCTCCTATCCCATCATCTTTCTTTTCTCCTACCATGAGAGGTCACATGGACGTGTAAGATATTTGGTCCTCAAGAGAAACAAGCTCAAGACACAATTCTTTGTACTATGACCTCGTTGGGGACATGCATTAAGATGACAAGAAGAAGACCGCTCTGATACCACTGATCTAAATTTTATGAGCAGAATGAAATGACTACAGATTATTAACAGATTCTTAACACATAATAAAAAAGATACAATAAAAATGGTTTTCTATTCAATAAGGAAATAATTTGAAACTGTAAAATGCAGTGGAAAACAAGCTTATTGGAATGGTGGCGACTTATCTCTGAGAAGAGATGTGACGACTGTGCTCATTTGCAAGAAGATGATTACAATGAGGCTCTGAAGGCATTTTTAAAATAAACAGGAGTTAAAAAACCCTCTACATCCAAAAACCTAACCCTAGGAGATGAAGCGCCAAAAGTCATGTGGGCCCCATTTGGGAAGTCAGTACATCAACTTCCCGGGGTCGTAAATTTTGCATACGATCTATGTTTTAGGCGTACGATAGCCCGTTGGAAAGATATATTCGAGGACTACTACTATTGATGAAAATTTAACGATGAAGTATGTTGACTACTACATACCCAAAAGCTGTCATTTAGGGCCTCAAAACGGCTCCAGAAGTTCAGGACTTGAACAACTGCTAAAAATAGTAAATTACCAAAATTGTCAGAAAGTTGTTTTGAGCCAGCTGGAAAATGTGGGTGGCCACCGATATCCACCTGGATCAGCTGAAGAAACCCTCAATTCTGTCTCTTTGAGGACTTGGGTGAGGGTGCCCATTCCCTTCTAACTGAGTACCTTAAACCCTCCCCCACCTCAACTCATTGTAGTCCCCGACAACATCCACAAAATATGGGATTTCCAAGTCTCTACCTGAACTCATGCCCCCATTGCAACTAATTCTACTAGAAACCACAAGTTTCATGCCAATTGGAAATCCCAAATTCTGCCAAGGTGGAAACCCCAAGTTTCCTTGCGAAGTGGAAACCCCGAGTTTCCAACTCGCACTGCAATCATTCACAACAATGTACAACCATACACATTTCCCTCTACCTAAAGTTGTGTGCGATCAATCTATCCACTACAATGGAATAACATATCCTCCCCAACTCTGTCCACAATGTCCAAGTTTCCACTATCCTCCTGTGACGATCACACTCTGTTATGTTGTTGTTGTTGTTGCGTCATCCGTTCTTGCAATCTCAATCAAAACTTCAAAAATGTCTATATGTTGAACTCTTGTGAACTTATTCTTGCATTCGTACTTCAACCAACTCTCCCATGTATCTTCACATTGATATCCTCCATGCCTTAGAATTATTAGGTAGCTATTCCAACCGTCACACCCAACTAATGAGAATGCACTTCCTCATTCCCAAACTTAGTCTTTTTTGTCGCATCTCCGTCACTCCATTCAACTCCAAAGACTAAGGCAAGTGCCCACCCTTGCCTCACTACTGTGACATCTAATCTTCGTCAAGGATATCATCCAAAATGTATAAGTGTTGCACTTCAAACCTAGTGGTGTGTTCATACTTTGATCTCTTAGTTATGCTCCCATGCACTAACTCTCCAAGTGTTGAACTATCACATTCGTTCCTTGAGAAGGCACAACATGCCCAAAACTTGGTCACTTCCTTCCACAATTTAGTCCATCCCTAAAACAACCTCATACCAAGGCAATGTCACCCTTCACCTAACCTTGTTTCACTATGAAGTCATCTGCGACAACTTGACTCCACAGCCCACCTCATGGTGCAGTTAGCCAATCTGCTTGTAATGTTTTGACTAAGTTTTGGGAATATTTTCCCTTAGTTTATCAATTTGGTCATTTTGTCAAATAGTTGGATTATACCCACTAAATTCTACTATTCCCCTCTTATTATCCTTCTACTAGTTGATAACTATGTGTATATGACTTGTAACAATTATTCACCACAACACTCAACACTGTAATCCTTGGATACTGTTGATATAGTTCAAATGTTTTGTTGTGTGTTTTACTGTAAGTCCCCTTTTTATGAATAATGCATATACACATATATGTTTTGGAGAAGAAAATATTATTGAAAATATAATAGCATATATTTCGATACATTTCTTCAAACACAATGGCACAAGCAAGTGATAATTTATTAAAAATGCATACCTCTTACAATAGCTTCCGGATCTGATATATACAATGGGAAATGTGAGTGATGTAAGGTATTGAGGCACTGGAAGGAGATTCCTTATGCTGCCAACAAATACATAATGACCTCTACATGCCCCCACATCGACCAAAAAGGATACTCAACCCCTTTTCTATTCAACTCGGTTTGTAATTAATATATGTAATCAACTCTAGCACTTTGTGAGTAGGTTGTAGATGACAACCTTGAATATGCCCTCTTTGCAGCCTCAAAAATAATTCCCCAAAACAAACAAATTGTCCTCTATCAAAGCACATGACCCCACAACAATTACTTTCTCTCATATGGAAAAATCAAGCTCCCTTTTTGTTAATATCAGTCCACAAAGTTCAACTCAGTCACCAACAGAAGAATATTGCCTCTACCATGAGAAAAAGACTCCCTTTAACAGAAAAATGTGCCAACAGAGAATATAATTCTTCTTTTCCCAATAAATCAATCCCCCACTATATTAAAGTCAACCCCGCATAAATGAATGACTCAGCTACAAGAGGAAATTTGGCCCCTTGATGAACAAACTCAACCAATATAGAAAATCGCCCTCAATAGGTAAGCTCAACCTTCTAAATAAAAAATCAACTTCTACACATAAAAACCCAGTTGCCAAATGACAGAAACTTGACCACACTTAATCATGTTATCCCCTATCCCAGGGATAACTAAGGAGATCATGTCTTGAGGCCCATAGGTCCTAGACATGGAGTGCTGAGAGCCAGATGACTTGAACATGGTCCTAGAGGGCCCATCGTTTCTTCGGTGCAACCCATCTATCAGCAACAACAACATCCATCCCACCAGCCTAGTCCTGAAGTAGTAGTAAGTCTTTCTCCATGATATAATGAGTCTGGGTATCATTTTATGTGTCACTCTGATTATTGAAGCACTTAAGTATGTTGCATTGAATTCTCCTTTATTTCATAACATTTGCTTGGAAATTATACTCTTTAACTTGTTCATACTTGGGAGGGTGACATGATGCCCTAGTAAGTTGATCTCCCTTTAGTATGAGTTGCCAATAGGTGGGTCTATGAAAGGTCATTGTCCATTCCCTCCATACCTACCACTTTCCATCATTATTCCTCTCATCTTCCCCCCACCTTGGTTCGGGCATTGGGTTTGCCATGCTAGGAAGGGTTGTACCTTTCCTTGTGGGAAGAAGGGGCTAAAGGCCCTCTTCTTAGTAAGAAAAGGGAACCTATAAGATAAATCAAAACTCAAGGTACTAGTTGGTGGATGGGAGGTGTCGTTCCTGAGTCTATACTTAAGGCTCAAAAGTACAGTGTCAAGGCATCCGAAAGTATGTTAAAGATTTATAAAAGAATTACGCTGACCTTCGATATAGGAAACTAATGATGATTTCTACGTTCTCATTGTCTAGATTCCAACTGTTCTTGAGTAGTAATATCTTGTTCAATGGATTCCCATGAACGTTCAAGTTCTTCTCGGGTGTTAGCAGTTTTAAGGATTGTATCAAAAAGATTTAAAGCAATGTGTGTTTGATTAGATAGTCCGGGTTCAATATTCGGTTGAGTTGCTGTAGGAACAGTCATTGAGGAACACTACCAGTAAGAAATGATTTAAAGAGAGATTTCAACACTGTGTCAATTTGGTCTAAATAAAGAGAAATTTTTACTTTAAGAATAAAATAGAAATGCAAACAGAAGGCCCTTTCCCATAACTGTATTATTTTTTAATAAAAAGATGAGGGTGAGAGAAAAACATTTAGCTGCAGATAACGTAAGGTTACTGTCAATAGAAAACTCACACATACACAGAAGAAGAAATTAGTATGGAAATAATTGACATAGTGTAAATAAATATATAATTCTGTAAATGCAAATTGGTCTTACACCCGCTGATAGCTGGTGCAGAGGAAAGACAATAACCAATTACAGAAATATGAAATCCCTTCGCTATAGTAGTGGTCGTACTAAAGTATAGCAATACACATCAATTATGAAAAGTGGAATGAAATGAAACATGAAACATAAAGAAAACAAACTTGTAACACAGTCGGGACAGAATCAGGAATCTTCAAATTTGCTTGTATTAACTTCTCACTGTAAAAACTCTATTACAATCAATACCAAAAAGGTCCAGCCTTTTCTTCTTTCTTTTGTGATCTATTTATACAAATTTGCAGATCAGTTTAGAAACTCAACGGTTTCATAAATTCAGTTACAAATGAGAGGAGTGAATTCACTCCATCTTTCCTACTCAATTTTCAAAAGGCGCCAGGTGCTTGTCTTTGCGTGGATTCGGTGCATATGATACATTTGTCCACAAACTGGGATACAAGCTGTGAAGGCTCCGCTTGACAGCTGGCCTTGGCAAAATAGCACTCTCGGGCTAACTGTGGAAGTTTATCACCCATTTGTGCATCAATGATGTCAAGGGCACTGAGTTATGCGCTCGGTTGAATTAAATGTTTATCAACTTGAGACATGTCCACCCTGTCCATCTTAGAGATATCCACCAAATCTCTTTCATTCTTCTCCTTCAGATCGAGGGAAATCTGATCTACATTCATTTGCCTTAGCGTCTCTGAGTCACCTCCACTCTCCATTCCTAACAACTCGCCATCTATAGCATTGAAGGCTTCTTCTAATGAATTGGTTACTTTTTGAGCCTGTTCCTTGCTTAAGGTAATATTATGTTCCCAATCCTTTAACAGAATATTACCTCTAGTTTGTTCAATGATGGTGAGTCCTGGAGAACCTGTCGAAAATCTGTTGTTAGTAGCTATCACCGCCTCTTGAAATGTGACCTGAGTAGCCTCTACATTCCTTTCTTTGACAGTCAGATTTTCTGAAATATGATGCATCAACATGCAATCTTCTCGACTCACCCCCACTTTGTCTAACAGACTCTGTTGTACAGAAGAGATCCTACTCCGAATATCAATCGCTCGGGATTTAAACCCCTCGACGTCGATCATCCTTCTTTTAGCGACCTCTAACTGAGCCTGCAACCCTGTGATCATACTCCTATGCTTACCCGCCTATATCCGACCATCTCAGATCACTGAATGCGCTTGTTCCATCTTGGTTTTGAGGACTTTTATTTCCTTTTTATCAGCCAGTCGGGCCAGTTCTATTTCCCCACTCGCTTGACTCTTAGCGCTTTCTGTGGCCGAAGCTACTCTAGCTTTGAGAGTCTTGATCAGGCGATTCTTTCTTTTGAGCTAATTTTTTAACATCCCGACCGAGAATTGATTTGTCGATGCATACGCTCCTAGTGTTCCTGCGATCTCTGTGGCGAATTCCTCACTCTTTTTGTTCTTTCCATCGGTCATCACTTTGAATTTTTTAGCAGTTGATCCTTCGTCCTGGTAAACTTCCCTTTTCACAACTGCTTTTCTCTTTTTGTCAAAGAAGAACTCATTCAGAGGAAGTTCTTCTGCTCTGATAGGCATTAGCTCCTCACCGAAAATCCATACCTCTTCTATATTCCCTTGCATTGACTGCAAGGGGGTGACAGAAGTGATGGGTTCCCCGATCTGTTTCGCTGCCTTTCCTGGTGTGACGACTGAGTCCTATTTCTCCAGAGGATCAGAGGTCTTCGTCTTAGTTTCTGGATTCTGGGTTTCTGGCGGGTCTGTGTTTTTTACTTCCACCTCTGGACTATGTTCCTTGGGTGGATCTGTGGTCTCTTGTTCTGCTTCAGGATTCTTCCTAGACCCCCCTTCCTGGTGTTTTTCGGGGTTAGGAATTTGATCCTCGAAACCTTCAGCATCCTTCTTTTTTTCCTCGGAAATACCCAAACCTCCCAACATAGTGGGAAGGCTTCTTCGTCTATGCTCTTGGAATTTTAATACTGACGCCATGTCTTCGGGTGCTAAGGATCGGATCCTGACTAGCACCTCCCCATAAGATCTCGCCCCTCGAAAAATGTCATCCGAGGGTGAACACTCATGTTCAAACTTCTTCAGCCCATAATTGGCTAAATGGTTGCTTACAATTTTCTGAGGATCATGTTTTTTATATTCAATGGAGACCAAACTCAGGTCTTCCACGGCTGCAGCCTCGACTTTAGCATGCCCAAAATCTAATAACGAATAAGACTATAGCCGAACAGGGAAAAATGGCCATACCTTTTTCGAAGATGCTTTGAGATTTTTACTCACCCCACCAATCACTGTTTGTCGAGCGATCTCGTGACATGCCATCTTGTCGGGGATGAACAGTGGTAGCGCAAGCCAGGGAACAGTAGCTCCGAACACCCTGAAATAGGAAAAATCTGTTTCTACTTACCAATCAGCTATACCGCTCAGATTTGCAGCAATGCTTTCGAAGATACGAGGTGGCAAACGACCAAAAATGGCGATGTGCAAAGGCACCATCACCCAGTTGAAAATTTTGTAAATAAATTTGTTGGATTTATTTTCCCACAATTTGTCGTGATACTCATGTACAAGATTTTCTATGGCTGGATTCCAAGCCCAGTTCATCAAAGGGAACGGTGTCATGGAACATATTGCGTCCATGATATACGCATACATGAAAAAAAATGATGGTCTCCCACTTTCCTTCTGCTCTGAGTACTCGGTGATTCGGTTAAACAAACTGCCAGAGAGTATCTTTGCCCAATTAAATGAGCAACCTTCTGCTACCCGAAATATGAGAGGTACCCACGCAATGTAGAAATGCGAAGTATCCTCCTTTCCGAACATTCAGCAAGTCATCATTGCTACATACATATAATGTGGCTCCAGCGAAGTGATTGAATAAACACCTTGGTCGTTTGCTCTGAATTTTGCGGAGCGCGAAACCCAATCTTTTATCAATCCAGGCATGGTTTTGTCATATTGAACGCATTCCTTCTATTTGAATCCCTCCAGGAATTCAACATCATAAGTGTATTCAGAGGTTGTAGGGAGCTTATACATGGTTTGGATATGCTCTGGTCTGAAAGTCCCGACCGTGGTCCATTGGTTGCTTATGATAGTTCTGGTGGGTAGGTCTATATGATCCAATGCCCATTGGATCATGTCATAATATGGGAGCAACCGTGGTCTGGTTGCAACCCAGTGCATTCTCGACTGAACAACTATCTTGTATTTAGTGTTCAGGTCATCTTTTTCGTTATCATTGTCGTCGGAGTCTGAATAATTCACCAACTCAGATTGCAGAATATCTGAAATGAACGTCCAGCTAGGGACTGAGCCGCCACTCCGGGGCGAAGTGTCGGAGACATTATCCGGGCCTTGCCCTACAACCTCGATATTCGCCTTCACTGCTCTCCTTGGAGCCATGGCTGAAGCTTGTGTTTTCGCTCTTCTGCGATAGACCTGTGTATACATGAAGAAATTAGTTCACTCGGAGAAAGGTGAGCTTTGTGCGCTTATGAAAAATGTTTGAAATAAAATGAAACTCCCGTATATATTTGAAAACTCTGTACTATTGGAGATAAGTCTGTCAAATCGCAATTAGAACAAATTTATTGCACAAATCCGATTTTATTTATTCGTGGATTCACCCTAATTCTTCATTAATGTCATCAATGTTTGGCGGCTTGACAGGCAGTCGGGTTATGGAGAGCAAGTAGCTACCTCGTGAAAAGCGTAAACCTCGATGCGCGAGACGTATCTCGTTTTATTTAAAAAAATTCAATCTTAGCGACTTAAATAATTTTCTCGCTTTTCACTGCATCGTGAATTTCCTTTTAACATTTTGACTCTTCAACCCGCGAGACTGTGAGTGCCGATTTTAGCTTAATTAACAGTAATTGTGATTTGGAGAGTCATTAATTATATAATTAATTTATTTTCCATATCGCGACTCGAAAATCTGGAGATAAGTTTATGGGAGGCTAGTACGCCGAGTCACGAAAATGCGAGAGGGCGAAAATTAAGGCTCAATTATGGGAAGAAAATCTTAGATTAGGCGACTAATTAATCTTGCTATAATTACGTCGCAATCTCATGCGTCGGGGTTTTAGACACTTTAACTTTATGAACGAAAGTAACGAGTGGCGAAGTGCCGAGAACCAAATTTAACCATGGTTATTTCTTGACCCAGGTTATCACAAAAGTTATCATGTTCTCGGCTCTCGGAGCTGTAAAAACAAAAACTTAGGTTGGATGAATGCCGAGGTGTGAACTCCTGACAATGTATAGTCACGAGTTAAAAGTTTTACCCTAGTTAATGTCTTGGGTGGAAATTATAAACGACTTCGCCGTTTCGTGACTTGGGACATGTGAACTCAAGGTTTAAAGTATCTGACCTGCGAGACCCCGAAATAAAACAAAAGAGAGAACATACTTGCGAAAATGGATCTGTTTTGAAAGTGGAAAAGCATTGCTATCCCGACGACAAGATTTCAGAGTTTTAAGATCTCAGAAGGAAAAAGAAAATCCACTTTAGATTTCAAGTATCAAAAATTGAAAATTGTGCAAGGTAAAAACAAAGGCGGCTCCAACATAGGCTCCAACTAGGGATCCCGCCTTCCTGTGAGGAGGGAAGAACAGTAGACCAGGTGCCACTATTGGGTAAATGGAGTCACGAGCCAAAATCAATAGAAAAATTCAAGGAAAAAGATAGAAGGGAGGGAAAACTTCGTTTTATAGTTCAAGAAGTTTTTTCGAACTCAGATGCTCTTTCCAAACACGACTGAAGTCACTTTCACAACTTTCCCTTTCTCACTACTAACTTTGGGGTCGTTTTAAGACAGTTGAAACGGCCCTAGGATATTCAACAGATCTTGTGATTCTCAACTTGGATCAAAAGAATGATATGACATAATTTTAAGTAGGGAAGTACCGTCGGAATTTGCGGTAATGATAAGGTTTTTAGAAAGCATTGGTTACTGGAGTGGATTGATATTTATGTATAACAGCCTTATCTGACCCCTTTTTACTGAATTTCTTTTCACCACTTCAGAAAATATTTATGCGTTTAAATGCTAAGACGAGGGCAATCATTTCTAAATTTCCTTTCATCGTCTTCCTGGACTAGGTGGGGGCAATCATTTCTGAATTTCCTTTCACCATCTGTCTTATAATTTACTTTTAAAACACGAAGATGGGAGCAATCAGTTTATATCAGGGCTGATATCTGTGTAATATTTTGTATCAGAGGTTTGTCAACTCATTTTGATTACTCGGTATCAATCTTCCTTCGACCCTCACAAGAACTTCGTTCTTAGGGAGACAGGGGAAAATAATAAGATTTTAAGGGACATCCTGTTCAAGCAAGATTTGATTTTTTTCGATGCTGTTGAAAAACCTAGGAAAGTTAGGATCGCTATAAACGTTCCTTAGCTTAGCAGAAGATCAAGTAGTTCTGAAGACCAGCTTTCTTATTAAGATATGTTTCGAAATTCCTGAGGTTTAAAACGAAAAACTTTTACCCCTTCACAAAGACTCGGGAAGATAGCGACTCACTAAAAGTTAGGCCCAAAGATAGACGGAAAACAAGGCAGCAATTCAATGGCTTAATACACAAAAGGTCACAATAGTTCGGGACTAGTTTTCAAATATATTTAGGAACAAAAATTATTACTGACTGTTTTTAGGTTTAATGTATTCATTCAAATTCATTTATTTGAAGATTATGTGCCAAAAATAATCCTGTTATATAAACTTTATATTGTAATTTGAACAATGTTACCTTAGTTCGCTTGAATCAGCCTTTCATGACCTGTATGATGAGAACGCTTACCTCTATCTTTTCTTTTCGCTTTCTTTATGGACTATGAATTTTCTTATGTATCACCTATTTTAAGTCGTTCTATTTCCAACACTGACCTGTACATTATTTTTTCTCTGCTAGTTTCATCTGCAACTGGAATCCTGTAAAAACAAATACAAATCTTATTGGAAAGGTGTTGAGAATTTTAGGAAAGAAAACCAAAAATTAAAAGTAAATGTTTGAACGAAAATATAACTATGTACAAAACATTCATAATGAAATTTATTTATTTACAATTTTTTTTTATTTTTTTTTATTTATTTTTTATTTTATATTTTTTTTGGTTACATCATGTAGTGCTTTAGAAACCGCCCGTTGAGAGGGACGCTGAGAACTTCTCCATCAATATTTTCCAAAAGAAAGGAATTTTTTCCTTCTGGAGCCGAGACCCTGAATGGTCCATACCAAAGGTGATCAAATTTTCCATGCTTCGCGGCCTCTTCCCTTCTCGTATCCCATCTTAACACTAAGTCACCTGGGAGGAATTCTCTATCCTTTGCCTTGAGGTCGAACAATGCTTTCATATCGTCCTGGTACTTATGCATTTTCTCATCAACCTCCACTCTATGCTGTTGAACCTCGATCAACTGGTTAATTCTTCTGGTTACATGATTGGGTTCTTTGTTCTGATCCTGCCATAATTTCATCACTGGCAACGCTAAGTTTATAGGTAGAACCGCCTCGATCCGATAGACCATCTGAAACGGCGAAATGCCGATAGACCTTTTAGTGCTGATGCGGTTTTCCCACAACACGTAATTCAAATGCACATGCTAGGACCTTTTGTTTTCATCCAGTACTTTTTTGATTACGTTTACCAAGCTCTTGTTAGATGATTCGGCCAACCCGTTTCCCTGGGGGTAATAAGCAGTGGAATGGCCGAGAACGATATTGTACTTTTGACAGAAGATGATCATAGCCATGGACTTGAAGGCCTGGGCATTGTCGGTAACAATCTTTCATGGACACCCAAATCTTGACAAGATGTTATCTTCCAAGAAGTCGATCACCACCGAGTCTGTTTCCCTTTTGGTTGGAATGGCTTCCACCCACTTTGTAAAATAATCTGTGGCTCTTAAGATCCACTTATGCTGAGCACTGGAATGGGGATTAATTTTCCCTATAAAATCTAGACCCCATTGTTGAAATGGAGCTTCGGATTTGACTGGAACAAGTGGCAGTGCTGGGAGTTTCTGCTTACCAGCGAATATTTGACACGAGTAACAGGCACGTACTTTGGCATTGACGTCCGAAAATAATTTTGGCCAATAGTATCCGGCCCTCAAGATCTTGTAGGATGTGTCTCTCCATGCATGGTGTCCTCCACAGATTCCTTCATGAAATTCTTCTATGACCCGTGGAGTTTCCGACTCAACCAAACAGACCAGTAAGAATCCGAGTGGATCCTTCCAATATAGTTGATTTTCGGAGATGCAATATTTTACAGCGTGGAGTTTTAAAGTTCTGCATTTGGATGGTGATAGTCCATCTGGATATTTCATATTTAACAAATAGAAAACTATGTCTTTATACCAGCCCGACAACATTAATTTTTCTTCAACCTTGCTTGGAGGTGCCTGGTCATCTGGCTCTTGCAAATGTGTGTCTCCGTCTTCCCCTTGGAGGCAATTGATATCAAGAGCTCTAAGGTTCGACTCAGCCATGAGTTTGGCCAGACCTTGCCCCTTTATTAATTTAGTAGGCTTGACTTCCAGATCAAATTCTTGTATTTTAGCGAGCCAGCGCCCTCGTTTTCCATCGCTATTTGGATGTACCAATATATCCTTCATAGCACTGGCTGGTACGTATGCGATAATTTTTGAATGCAGAACGTAGGTTCTGAATGCTTTTAGCGCTTTCACCATTGCGTACGCCTATTTTTCTATTATGTCATATTTTAGTTTAGCGTCTCTAAGGCTCTTGCTAAAAAAAGCGATCGACTATTCAAAGCCTTCATCATCCTTTTGCAGTAACACTGCGGTGATAGTATGTTCAGAAGTGAACGAGAAGATGAGGAAATCTTTCAAGTAATCTGGGCTTGCTAACACAGGTGCTTCGATGATGACTTTTTTAATATGCGCGAACGACGCTTTAGCCTTGGTCGTCCAATTTACTCTACTATCTTTCTTCAACATTCCTGTGATCAATTTGACAATCTCAGAAAAATTTGGTATAAACCTTCGTAAAAAATTTATTGTACCTAAGAAAGATTGAATTTCTTTTACGTTTCTAGGAATATTAATAGTTTCTATTGCTTCAATCCTCTTAGGATTGATTCTGATCCCATCTTTAGATACGATATGCCCCAGAAGTTTACCTTCCTACATAGTGAAATGTGATTTCTTTGGGTTCAAAGACAGGCCATACCTGTGGCATTTATCGAAAGTCTGTTTTAAATGGATCAAATGTTCTTCATCGGTTTTAGAGAAAACCGTCAGATCGTCAAGGTACATGACTACGAACTTGTCTCTTTCTCCTACGAAATCAATGTCCATAGCTCACTGGAATGTAGCCCCCGCATTCATCAAACCAAACAACATTTTTTCATACATGAATGTACCCCATGGTGTGGTGAACGCAGTTTTTTCTCTGTCTTGCTCGTTCATGGCGATTTGGTTGTACCCAGAAAACCCATCTATCATAGACATTCGATTAGCTCCAACTACCCTTTCTAGGATGTGATCCATTTTGGGAAGCGTATAATTATCCTTAAGAGAGGACCTGTTCAAGTTCCAAAAATCCACACACAATCTGATTTCTCTGTTCTTTTTTCTGACAGGGACCAAATTTTCCACCCAATCTGAGTACCTTAGAGGTACAATTATTTTCGCATCTAAAAGCTTCTTAACTTCCTTTTCAATGACGGGAAACAAAATGGGGTTAAATTGCCTGAGCTGTTGCCTAAAAGGCTTGACCCCGGGATTTAAAGGTATCTTGTGCTCAATTATGGAAGTATCATATGTTCTAAGCTCATCATAGGACTAGGTGAAAACATCTTTATATTGTCTGAGTAGGTCTTTGTACTGGTCTTTTACCTTGGGAGGGAGGAATTTAGATATCTTTACTATCCTGGATTCTTTTTTAGTCCCTATGTCGCAATCTTCCACTTCTTCTGGTTCGGGCTGCAAAGTGCATTTCACAGGTATGTCGTTCTGATCGAAGAGTCTTTCTAAAGGAATTAAGTCTTTCAGGATTTGGTTGTTTTTAAGGACCAACATGCGATGATCCGCTATTTTTTCTCGAAAGGTTTCAGGATCTTCACCCTCTTGCATAATCCACATCGGGTCGTTTTGGTTTTCTTGGTCTGGATGAGTTTCAGAGAACTCACCTATTTCCATAAGAAATTTCTGAATTTGTTCATCATCTTCAAAGACCTGCCAGTGTCGGACATTGTCTGGTATAGAGGGTTTATATCTAATTTCAATATGATATTTCAGTTTAACGTTCGTATGAGGAGAAAAGGTGGAGGCTGCCTTAGCCAATGCGTCAGCATGTAGATTCTCAGTGCGAGGAATAAAATGGACTTTTACAGATGAGAAAAAATTCTCCATCAAATCCCAAGAACAATTTATGTATGTTCTTAGTCTAGGATGCTTGGCTAGGTAATG
This sequence comes from Picea engelmannii, assembly GCA_009831015.1. Lineage (NCBI taxonomy): Eukaryota > Viridiplantae > Streptophyta > Pinopsida > Pinales > Pinaceae > Picea > Picea engelmannii. Next base: position 38,020 of record ML808261.1, read on the forward strand.
TCGGTTTACTTGTCTTACTATCAATTCAACGTCACCATAAACCTCCAAGTTTTTTATATTTAACTTCTTTGCAGCCTCTAAACCTAATATTAATGCTTCATACTCACATAAATTATTGGTGTAATCTATGTCCCACTGCAAACGATATGAGAAAGGAACAATAAACTTACCTTCAGGTGCTACTAAAAGTATACCAACACCAGCTCCTTTCGAAGACGAAGCGCCATCAAAGTACATTTTCCAGATACCATTTTTGCATAGCTCTTCAGTCAAGGGGATAATTTCTTCCTGCTTCATATCAAGTTCATCTGGACACCCATCTAGACCATCATCAAATGACAATATGCAATTCCCCAGATCTTGGTCTGCAACGTAAATTGGAAAGTTATTTGGGTTCTGAGGATCACTGACAGTATACGCTAGTCTTGTTTCTCTGTACAAATGGGTAAACTGACCACCAAATATAGGGATTGTGGCATATGACATGTCCAATTGTAGAGAACCCCCCAACTTGGCTCCCCATGATCTGGATAACAACATACCATATTTGGGGGGAATATCTGCGATAACCACATCCATCAGGATACTCTTGACCGGGACCTGAGCCAGGGTAACTACCAGATCTTTAATCATTCCCATACATTTAACCTTCCTCAAATCGAAAGAGTATAAATTTTCATAGGGTCTAGTGATCTGGAGGCCTAGCCTCTCCATTATAATTTTGGGCATAACATTATGTGAAGCCCTGGAGTCTAACATACAGTTATGCAGTAACTGATCATGTATATTCAGGGTGATATAGAAAGGAGAGACATTGTCTTTGGATCCCTCGAAATGAGGGCCAAAGGTGATGTTAGGTCTATCGTCTTCTAGGTTGATAACATCAGAGTGACTTTCTGACTCATAGATGCCCATCACTTTGGCAATTTTCTTACGATAAGTGGGGTTTTTTGCTAATTCTACCAAAGGAATCGGTATCTTAATTTTATTTAATTCATTTTCTAAACTGAAAGATGTACTTACCTTGTCTGTTTCTTTGATTAAGACTTCCAAGCTTTTACTTTCCAACTTATTTGTCTGGATTGCTTTATCACTCGTGATCTTAGTCGAAGATGTAACTTTATCTAATGGTTCAGTTTCCTTTGTTTGGGTTTCGACTTTTTTCACCTCGGAATCTTGAGTTTTAGCTATATTTCTTTTATTGTTGGGTAACAATGTTTCTTCCAAGGGAGGTTCATGAGCTTGATCTCTTTGAAGGATTCTCTTAGGTTGGTAAGTTGAGGTGGGCTTAGTTTTAGATCTCATATTGTATTTGGGTTGAAAATCAACCGCTATCATTTCTGTTTCTGGTTGAGATACACAGTGGCTAGTATGATCACCTTCTTCATCTTCATTAGGCGGTTGAGGGGTAATTAAAGATTTCTCATAATCTTCCCTGGTTAAAAATGGATGTGAACATTCATCACCGAAACATGCGACTTCGTCTTCCAAATCTCCGAAATCTTGGAGGTCATTTACTCCTATAAAATTTTCATTTTTTAGTGGAGATTGTATTTTTTGATCTTCATTCTTTATTTGTCTTTGTTGATTTTGGGGATTTGGGTTTCTCCTGAAGTCCTTTTTATTAGAATAATCAGCTTTAGTCTGATCCAACTCCATCCTAGATATTTTGTTAGATAGTTCTTTAATTATTCGGGCCATATCATCTACTCTGTCATCAGTGTATCTATTTGATCCCGAAGGACCCGCAGGTTCTCTATAGCGTCTATTTTCACGGTTGACGGTTTCTACTTTAGCCTTCAATTTACCTGAAGCCATCATATTAGATTCTATTTCGACAACATCGTCTTGCATTCTATTTAGGGTGTGTCCTCTTCTTTCTCGCAAAAGTAGTGCAAAATTAGGTTCGAAATCTCCTGCAAAGGTTACCTTGGCCGAGGGTTCGGAAGGTTTAACAGCGACTGGAATTTTATTATACAGTTTGTTAAATCTCAAAATAAATTCCATAACTGTTTCGGAGTTCTTTTTCCTTAAGGAAACAAACTCAGTAAGGTAATATAAGTGATCTTTTCGTTTTCCTCATTGTATGAGGAAAGCATCTTCCAATGCGTCATACGTCCGAATAGAAGCTGTGGGAAGGCTCCGAAACCATGTTCGGACCGGTCCTTCAAAGGTCTGGACCAGGAGTCTCGAATAGACGTCTTCGCGTTTGATACCACAGATGTCTGCGAATTGGTCGAAGAAATTTATATGCTCGGCTGCGGTTAGATATCCCTCCCCAGTAAACTTAGGAAGGTTCTTGATGTAGTTTTCAGGAAAATCATGAAGTGGGACGGGTAAAACCAGGGGAGCGTATCTAGCTGCTACCTTTGTGAATACTCCGGGAGGAGGGACTACATTTCCTTGACCTCCACCTCCTCCACCAGGAGTGCCTCCACCACCTCCTCCGACACCTACCATCGACTTGGGTGTAGAAAATGAGGGTGTAACATAATTTTTGGAATCAGGCGAAACTGGGAAGTTCTGTCGAAGGAAAGCTGGTATGTCAATTGACAACGATATTTCTAAAGGACCCTTTCCCTTGTTTATAGGTGGAAAATTTTGATGGGTTTCACTCCTAAATTCAGAGAAATTTGTTTTCGGATCTTTGGTATCAAAGAGGAGACTGGATGAAGTAGAAGGTTCTGAATGGCATCTAGTCTTTAAAGGTGGGTTTTTAGGCTTGTAAACTGCAGCGGTTGACTCAAACGAGCCTTTCGCTCTTAAAATTTTTTCAGGATCATTAATAGGCGTAATCAGCTTTCCATCCGGGTTCTGTCTAGTACTCTTCCTACCAGAAGCCAGTTTATGTTTTCGTGGAGTCGCCAAGTGAAAGATTTAAAAAAGCCTTAAAACTATGTGCACTCTATGTTCACTATCAAAGAGTAACACTATCAACGAAATAATTTGTCATTTTCCCAGGGAAAAGATTTCATAACTTCGCTCCCCGGCAACGACACCAGAAAGATGTTGTTCCTGTGTCTGTACTTAAGGCTCAAAAGTACAGTGTCAAGGCATCCGAAAGTATGTTAAAGATTTATAAAATAATTACGCTGACCTTTGGTATAGGAAACTAATGAGGATTTCTACGTTCTCGTTGTCTAGCTTCCAACTGTTCCTGAGTAGTAATATCTTGTTCAATGGCTACCCATGAACGTTCAAGTTCTTCCCGGGTGTTAGCAGTTTTAAGGATTGTATCAAAAATATTTAAAGCAATGTGTGTTTGATTAGATAGTCTGGGTTCAATATTCGGTTGAGTTTCTGTAGGAATAGTCATTGAGGAACATTACCAGTAAGAAATGATTTAAAGAGAGATTTCAACGCTGTGTCAATTTGGTCTAAATAAAGAGAAATTTTTACTTTAAGAATAAAATAGAAATGCAAACTGAAGGCCCTTTCCCGTAACTGTATTATTTTTTAATAAAAAGATGAGGGTGAGAGAAAAACATTTAGCTGCAGATAACGTAAGGTTCTTGTCAATAGAAAACTCACACATACACAGAAGAAGAAATTAGTATGGAAATAATTGACATAGTGTAAATAAATATATAATTCTCTAAATGCAAATTGGTCTTACACCCGCTGATAGCTAGTGCAGAGGAAAGACAATAACCAATTACAGAAAGATGAAATCCCTTCGCTATAGTAGTGGTCATACTAAAGTATAGCGATACACATCAATTATGAAAAGTGGAATGAAATGAAACATGAAACATAAAGAAAACAAACTTGTAACATAGTCTGGACGGAATCGAGAATCTTCAAATTTTCTTGTATTAACTTCTCACTGTAAAAAATCTATTACAATCAATACCAAAAAGGTCCAGCCTTTTCTTCTTCTTTTTGTGATCTATTTATACAAATTTGCAGATCATTTTAGAAACTCAACGGTTTCATAAATTCAGTTACAAATGAGAGGAGCGAATTCACTCCATCTTTCCTACTCAATTTTCAAAAGGCGCCAGGTGCTTGTCTTTGCGTGGATTCCGTGCATATGATACATTTGTCCACAAACTGGGATACAAGCTGTGAAGGCTCCGCTTGACAGCTGGCCTCGGCAAAATAGCACTCTCGGGCTAATTGTGGAAGTTTATCACCCATTTGTGCATCAATGATGTCAAGGGCACTGAGTTGTGCGCTCGGTTGAATTAAATGTTTATCAACTTGAGACATGTCCACCCTGTCCATCTTAGAGATATCCACCAAATCTCTTTCATTCTTCTCCTTCAGATCGAGGGAAATCTGATCTACATTCATTTGCCTTAGCGCCTCTGAGTCACCTCCACTCTCCATTCCTAACAACTCACCATCTATAGCATTGAAGGCTTCTTCTAATTAATTGGTTACTTTTTGAGCCTGTTTCTTGCTTAAGATAATATTATGTTCCCAATCCTTTAATAGAATATTACCTCTAGTTTTTTCAGCGATGGTGAGTCCTGGAGAACCTGTCGAAAATATGTTGTTAGTAGCTATCACCGCCTCTTGAAAGGCGACCCAAGCAACCTCTCTGTTCCTTTCTTTGACAGTCAGATTTTCTGAAATACGATGCATCAACATGCAATCTTCTCGAATCACCCCCACTTTGTCTAACAGACTCTGTTGTATAGAAGAGATCCTGCTCCGAATATCAATAGCTCGGGATTTAAACACCTCGACGTCGATCATCCTGCTTTCAGTGACCTCTAACTGAGCCTGCAACCCTACGATCATACTCCTCTGCTGACCCGCCTGTATCCAACCATCTCGGATCACTGAATGCGCTTGTTCCATCTTGGTTTTGAGGGCTTCTATTTCCTTTTTATCAACCAGTCGGGCCAGTTCTATTTCCCCACTTGCCTGACTCTTAGCGCTTTCTGTGGCTGAAGCTACTCTGGCTTCGAGAGTCTTGATCAAGCGATTCTTTCTTTTGAGCTGATTTTTTAACATCCCGACCGAGAATTGATTTGCCAACGCATACTCTCCTAGCGTTCCCGCGATCTCTGTGGTGAATTCATCACTCTTTTTGTTCTTTCCATCGGTCATCACTTTGAATTTTTTAGCAGTTGATCCTTCGTCCTAGTAAACTTCCCTTTTCACAACTGCTTTTCTCTTTTTGTCAAAGAAGAACTCATTCGGAGGAAGTTCTTCTTCTATGATAGGAATTAGCTCCTCATCGAAAATCCATCTCTCTTCTATATTCCCTTGCGTTGACTGCAAGGGGGTGACAGAAGTGATGGGTTCCCCAATCTGTTTCGCTACCTTTCCTGGTGTGACGACTGAGTCCTGTTTCTCCGGAGGATCAGAGGTCTTCGTCTCAGTTTCTAGATTCTGGGTTTCTAGCGGGTCTGTGTTTTTTACTTCCACCTTTGGACTATGTTCCTTGGGTGGATCCATGGTCTCTTGTTCTTCTTCAGGATTCTTCCCAGACCGCCCTTCCTGGTGTTTTTCGGGGTTAGGAATTTGATCTTCGAAACCTTCAGCATCCTTCTTTTTTTCCTCGAAAATACCCAAACCTCCCAACATAGTGGGAAGGCTTCTTCATCTATGCTCTTGGAATTTTAATACCGACGCCATGTCTTCAGGTGCTAAGGATCGGATCCTGACTAGCACCTCCCCATAAGATATCGCCCCTCGGAAAATGTCATCCGAGGGTGAACACTCGTGTTCAAACTTCTTCAGCCCACAATTGGCTAAATGGTTGCTTACAATTTTATGAGGATCATGTTTTTTATATTCAATGGAGACCAAACTCAGGTATTCCAGGGCTGCAGCCTTGGCTTTAGCATGCCCGAAATCCTATAATGAATAAGAATTTAACTGAACAAGGAAAAACGACCATACCTTTTTCGAAGATGCTTTGAGCTCTTTACTCACCCCACCAATCACTGTTTGTTGGGCGATCTCCCGACATGCCAGCTTGTCGAGGATGAACACTGGTTGCGCAAGTGGGGGAACAGTAGCTCTGAACAACCTGAAATAAGAAAACTATGTTTCTACGTACCAATCAACTATACCGCTCAGATTTGCAGCAATGCTTTCGGAGATACGAGGTGGCGAACGACCAAAAATGGCGATGTGCAAAGGCACCATCACCCAGTTGAAAATTTCACAAATAAATTTGTTGGATTTATTTTCCCACAATTTGTCGTGATACTCATGTACAGGCTTTTCTATGGCTGGATTCCAAGCCCAGTTCATCAAAGGGAATGGTTTCATGGAACATATTGCATCCATGATATACACAAACATGAAAAAAGATGATGGTCTCCCACTTTCCTTCTGCTCTCGGTACTCGGTGACCCGGTTGAACAAACTGTCATAGAGTATCTTTTCCCAATTAAATGAGCAACCTTCTGCTACCCGAAATATGAGAGGTACCCACGCAATGTAGAAATGCGAAGTATCCTCCTTTCCAAACAGTCGGCAAGTCATCATTGCTACATACATATAATGTGGCTCCAGCGAAGCGATTGAATAAACACCTTGGTTGTTTGCTCTGAATTTCCCAGAGCGAGAAACCCAATATTTTATCAATCCAGGCATGCTTTTGTCATATTGAACGCATTCCTTCTGTTTGAATCCCTCCAGGAATTCAACATCATAAGTGTATTTAGAGGTTGTAGGGAGCTTATACATGGTTTGGATATGCTCTGGTCTGAAAGTCCCGACCATGGTCCATTGGTCGCTTATGATAGTTATGGTGGGTAGGTCTATGTGATCCAATGCCCATCGGATCATGTCATAATATGGGAGCAACCGTGGTCTGGTTGCAACCCGGTGCATTCCCGACTGAACAACTATCTTGTATTTAGTGTTCAGGTCATCTTTTTCGTTATCATTGTCATCGGAGTCTGAATAATTCACCAACTCAGATTGTAGAATATCTGAAATGAATGACCAGCTAGGGACTGAGCCACCACTCCAGGGCGAAGTGCCGGAAAAATTGTCCGGGCCTTGCCCTGCAACCTCGATATTCACCTTCGCTTCTCTCCTTGGAGCCATGGCTGAAGCTTGTGTTTTCTCTCTTCTGCGATAGACCTGTGTATACATGTAGAAATTAGTTCACTTGGAGAAAGGTGAGCTCTGTACGCTTATGAAAAATGTTTTAAATAAAATGAAACTCTCGTATATATTTGGAAACTCTGTACTATTCGAGATAAGTCTGTCAAATCACAATTAGAACAAATTTATTACACAAATCCGATTTTATTTATTCGTGGATTCACCCTAATTCTTCATTAATGTCATCAATATTTGGCAGCTTGACAGGTAGTCGGGGTATGGAGAGCAAGAAGCTACCTCGTGAAAAGCGCAAACCTCAATGCGTGGGACGTATCTCGTTTTATTTTAAAAAATTCAATCTTAGCGACTTAAATAATTTTCTCGCTTTTCGCTGCATCATGAATTTCCTTTTAACATTTTGACTCTTCAACCCGCGAGACTGCGAGTGCCGATTTTAGCTTAATTAACAGTAATCGTGATTTGGAGAGTCATTAATTATATAATTAATTTATTCGCCATATCACGACTCGGAAATCTGGAGATAAATTTATGGGAGGCTAGTACGCCAAGTCGCGAAAATGCGAGAGGGCGAAAATTAAGGCTCAATTATGAGAAGAAAATCTTAGATTAGGTGACTAATTAATCTTGTTATAATTACGTCGCAATCTCGTGCATCGGGGTTTTAGACACTTTAACTTTATGAACAAAAGTGCCGAGTGGCGAAGTGCCGAGAACCAAATTTAACCATGGTTATTTCTTGACCCAGGTTATCACAAAAGTTATCATGTTCTCAGCTCTTGGAGCTGTAAAAACAAAAACTTAGGTTAGACGAATGCCGAGGCACGAACTCCCGACAACGTATACTCACAAGTTAAAATTTTTACCCTAGTTAATGTCTTGGGTGGAAATTATAAATGAATTCTCCGTTTCGTGACTCGGGACGTGTGAACTCAAGTTTTAAAGTATCCGACCTGCAAGACCCTGAAATAAAACAAAAGAGCGAACATACTTGCAAAAATGGATCTGTTTTGAAAGTGGAAAAGCATTTCTATCCCGACGACAAGATTTCATAGTTTTAAGATCTCGAAAGGAAAAATAAAAACCACTTTAGATTTCAAGTATAAAAAATTGAAAATTGTGCAAGGTAAAAACAAAGGCGGCTCCAACAGGAGGTCTCATCATGAGTTAGCCTATTAGGACCATGGGCATGTAGCAGTATGGCACTACCATCTATCTGGTCAACAAACCAGGGTAGTGGCTCTTGGTGGCATAGCCAAGAGAAAGGGGGTCTCATCACGAGCCAACCTTATCTTCTCTGTGAAATTCTTGTGGTTAACGCTATCAACTCTGGTCACCAAGCTAGGACAATGTTCCCTAGATCTTCCCTTGAAGAATGAAAGAAAAAGACAAAAATAAATAAAGCTAAGAATAAAATGCATTGAATGGGATAAGAAAAAATGACATCCATGATAAGGTGCAACTCGCCCTCTACAAAGGCAGCCACATGAAAGACCTACATTTCCCTGTTATCATTGCACCTTGTGCCCAAACACTTCCCCCATACCACTTCATAGACACTTAAATGACCTAGTTTGGTTCTCACCTGGGAAACACCTCAAACTTAAGGAGGATTAGCCCAATAGGACATCCCGACACCTTCTCCAAACCTGACTTGTTAAATTGCATAACGTCTTTGAGCATTTTTATGGGTAAAGGGGGGTTTGATACACATGTTTGGATAATTTGATTATTATATGTGATTGGAATTGCTATGATCCCTGTGACTTATGAACCCTTGGAGGGCGTACTTCTTGTTGTTGCTGGAATTTTCTTGGTGGACAGGTACATATGGGGGAATGATTATCTTAGACCACCATGGGGCTGAAATCCCACAAATGGATGTTGTGACCCCAACCAGGGGCAGAGACACACTAGAGACTTGCACCAGGAAGAAAGAAAGGCATTGCACCAGGGACACCCCGAAAGACCTAGACCCAGGGGGATATTGTATTTCCACCTAGACGTTGGCCTTTGGGAGCCCATGATGTCACCTTTGTGACCCTAGACGTTATCCACAGTCAGGGTTTGCATTTATGAGGGTAGTTGTGTGCTAGTTGGGACACATGGAAACATTCAGGGCCTTTGGAGGCCAAACGTTTTGTAGTTGAGGAGTAACGTTCCACCCTAGGGGCTTAACGTCACCCTATAAGGGCATGAAATCACCCTTAGAAATGATATTAGGATTTAATTAATTTCATTTATGTAAAAATTGGATTTTGATGTAATTTGGCCATTTTGTCCTTTTTATGACCTAATTTTAATTAAAGGTCACTAAAACTGTATAAATAAAGAGAAAAGAATCTCATTTTTTCATCATCTCTTATCACATAAGTAGTGTGGTCTGAAATTTGCGCCCTTTTTGGGGGTTATTGGCTGGAATTCCAAGCACACTCTCTCTTGGAGGGTAAAATTTGCAACTTGGATCATTTCTTGGTGAAGCTACTTGGCATTCTAGGGTTTTATGGCTTGATTTTTCTTGGTGAATTAAGTAAATATGAAATTCTTCATTTTATTTGAATGGTTTATGGTAAATTTGCTAGTTCATGTTAAATATTATGAAATTGTTTGCTTGACAAACCCTAGGAGTAAAGGACTTAATTTTCTACTTCTTTACTCTTCATTTGCTAGACTTTGCTAAGACGATCTTGACTTAGGTGAACTTCTCGAGCCCTAAATATTATCACTTTAGTGGTTATTACCTAGTCAATTGTTGTTTCTAATATCTTTTAATAGTCTAAGGAAAGAGGGTTTTCTAGAGCCTAAAATTACTTACACTCTAGCAAATTCATCTTTAGGGTTTGGATGTTTGAGGCCTTGAAGAGCCAACACCTCTTCCATCCATCTCTTCTCTTTAGGCAAGTATAATCATTGTGTCACTTATTCCAAGAGAAAACCATCATCTATAGACTCCATTACCCTATAAAGGCACTAGTCCACTCACTATAGTGATTGATTGATCAAAACAACTCTCAAACAATCTTCCTTGAAAAATTTACTAACCGCTACTAAACCTCAAATTAGACTAATCCATTGACTAACTTGTTTTTTTTGCAAAATATTGCTACAACCATCTAACAACAACAAATTTATTTCAAAAGTGACATTAAAAGCCGATTAGACATTGCCAATCTTGCTTGTGACAAGTAGTTATCATTCTTCCAACTTAAAGCTATATTTTCTTGTCTTTTTCAAGCATTTTCAAGGCATAATTATTTTGGTTGTTGCAAAATACTTATTAATGTTGTAAATAATTACATTTTATGCAATTTTACATCAACTTACTTTTTTTTTTTAGAGGTTCATGGTCTAATGAATCACTAACATCATTTGGTACTTGAAAGTTGCCATTATTTCCTATTTGTTGTCTTGTTATGGGCATGTACAACTTACTTAAATTTTTTCTTCATTTCCATAAGACACAAAGAACCTTTGACTTGAGTGACATATGAGAGGGAGGGTGAATTTCTTGTATCTTTTACCTTAGCCTTATCAAACCTTCTAGTCATTGGGGATGTCTCCTCTAGGTTATTACTCCTAAAAAGAAAGGGGTTTCATATTAAGGTGACATTGATATGTCACCCCTTGTTATGCCAATATTTCATTCACTTGGCTTGGTATTTGGGAAAGTACATATTGTGCGATAACATTTTGGTGTCGTTTTCAGGGAACACTGAGTCAATATTCCTCAATGAAATGTTTCGGTAAGACTTTCCCTCAAAGACTTTATCTTATGAAGCTTACCTAGCGACTACACTGAGGGGGATCCCCTCATCCCTTTGATAGTTTCAAGAAAATTATCTGGTGACTCCAATGAGTTCAGGGAGGTATACCAATCCTCCCAGGTCTTATAGAGGAAAACCTCCTTGAGACTCTCCTACAGTAAAATCAGTTTTTGGAAGAAATCTTCCCTTAAACACAATGTCTAACACTCAAAATCAGACGCTTAATATGACTCAAGATAATAACCAGAGATAATGTTCATCCAAGATTTTTAAACCATTAGACATGAAAAACATTCCAGGATACCCTAGGCAAATTCCCCCTAGGTATGAGAATTGGTTACCTAAATTCACTGGGAATGGTGTAGTCAGTGCTGAGGTTCATATGAGAAATTTATGGGCCTTCTTTTTTCTTCATCCATCAGTGATGATGTTAAAGATTTAGATATGAAATTGTTCTTTTCTACCCAATATGACGGCGTTAGACGATGGTACAATGCTCTCCTTGATGCTAGTATTACAACCATGGAAAAGTTAGAGGAAGTGTTCCTCAAATGATGGAGTGTTAAGGAAGACCCTAACATGCTGTTGATAAGGCTGAATAACATAAAAAAACCTAAAATTAAATTGTTAGAGAATTTCATGATAAATTTTAAAGGTTGGTACAAAATATCTCGGTGATCTATCACCCTTCAGACAATTTCCTTCTCTTTCTTTACACTAAATCCTTTACATGACAAATAGGCTTTCGCATTAGAGACAAAGCCCCTAGGACAATCCAAGAAGATCAAGAGATGGCTACAAAGATTGAAGATAATCTATCATCATCCAAAGTTGAACCTTTCTCCACCCCAAGAGTCAAAATAGATGCTAAACCCAAAGTATTCCATAATGCTAAATCTACTTCAGATATTGGCGCTAGCTTGGAAAAGCTATAATTGACTGTAGATGGCATGGTAAAAACCCAAGAATTGATGATGACTAGGATTGTAAACTTAGAAATATCCCAACAACAAGCTCCTAGGCCTCCTTATAAAGAGAAATTCGAAAGGGGGACTCAAGTTTTCAAACCAAATAATGATCAAGGGGGACTCAAGTTTTCTTCATGAACTGTTGTTCTTTATTATCTCCTTCATATCTTTCCGTTCACATGTTAAAAGAATTATCCTCTGTTTTGTATATTCTAATGACTATCAACCTTCTTTCATAGATCCATCTTTAGAACAAGATTTGTAGCCTGCTTGCATTGTAGAGGTTGATTCAATGTTTTTTCCTCAGCCTCTTAAAAAATATGACCACAGTATTTCATTTTCTTTAGAATCTAATCAACCATGTGACCTTGAAAAGATAGAAATTGTTTCAAAACCATTTCAGATCTCAGCCCCTCTTGCCATAATTTCTGAACCTTGTCGACAACTTATCATCTCTCATGATCAACCCACAACCTTTCAAGTTAAGATCTAGATGAAGATGTTCAAGCCTTTAAAGCTTCCCCTTCTTCTTCATCCTTATCTTGATGGCTGTTATGAATATCTCCCTTGGTTTTTTGGAGAGAATCAAGCTTCAACTGAAAGACACTTGGAATCCTTTTTGGATTTTGTTGATCATTTTCAAATTGTTTATGAAGATGTGATCATGAGATATTTTTCTAACTTTTTGATCAGAGATGTTGCTGTATGGTTTAAGGGTATGAGAGCTGATTCTATTGGTTCTTGGATCGAGTTCTCCAATGCTTTTATGAAGTATTGGGGTGATCACAAATCACTAGATTTATATATTGTTGATTTCTATGCTTTGAAGAAAGAACAAAATGAAACCTTGCTTTCTTTCAATCGAAGATTTTATATCATTTACCATGGTATGCCTTTAAAAATTCGGCCTATAGAAAAACATGCCATGATTCATTATGTTGTGGGGTTATATTCAAAACTTTTCCTTCTTCTTCTAGAAAGGAAGTCTTCATCGTTAAGCAGTTTGTTTGAAATCTCTTTAGAGGTGGAGGAGAACATTATTGTTTCCAGGAGGATTTGAGAGCAGACTAAGTTTGAAATTCTGCATCTACTTGAGCCAACATAATGCCAGTACATTTTAAGGCAAGAAAGCAGTGAGTATGAAACAAATATAGAATAACAGCCTAAAGGTGAGTATATTTCAGATTCAGAATCTGATTCTTCAGTATGTGCAGAGTACTCTAGAGACATGTATGAGTTTGAATTTTATGACCAGTTTACAAATCAGGAAGAGCCTATGGTAACCAATGATTGTATAGACAACTACATGTTTTTAGTTGATCAAAATTCATATGATGTAAAATCTATTCTATCATCATATTTTGTGCATTTTTCTGAGGAGGAAGTTGCAATGATTGATGATCAATCTTTGATCACAAGAAAACAAGAAGATCATCAATCTTCCAGCAGAGAAGCTACCATAGATGTGCAGTTGTTTCCCGAAGACCAGTATGTTTCTGATCTCTATTTCAAAGATTCAGTGGTAGCGTTCATTGAATCATACATTTCAGAAAACTTGAATGTTTCAGACTTCTTTGGCTTGCACATGTTTCCTGTTGAGTTTGGTTTTGTAAATGAATTTTTATCACTGTTGTTACATTTAAAATATCAGCTATTGATTAGTTAGAAAGATGATAATATTTCAGTATTAAATCTCCTTGGATGGTTGCTATGGAAATCAACGTTCACTTAACCAATTACAGAACTGGTTAGAGTAGAATAGGGTAGGAAATAAGCTCATTGCCCGAGCATTTATTTTCTCCATTTTGCAGTAGATGTATCAATTATTTTTTGTGAATAAAGGCAGTCTTGAAGATTTACAGAGATCATCTATACATGTCATGAAAGATTTTAATAAAGAGGTGAATGGCTGACTCCATGCCCAATGAAATACTGACTCCATTCCCAATGGAATACTAGGCATTAAGTTCAGTTTTTATTTTCCAGGAAAGGCATTAGATCTGTGGTTCTTGGAAACCTCACAGGGAGGTATCCATCCCAGTTGGAGCAAGATGTTAGTGATAAAAAATGTCTTGAAAATTATTTCCAAATCATATGATAAGAGGAGCATTAGGTATAAGATTTATTTTTAGGTTTGAAAGTCATGAAGTCTTTGAGAAATGCTTATAATCATATCAATTCAATAAAATGAGGATTTCACCTCATAAAATAAACCAAAAGTAAATTTTAGCTTTCGACGGCTAAATGGTAATTTTACAATGTTTTGAGTTGCCAAAAGTCAGGGCTTTCGGCAGCTAAATCAGATTTTCAAGGGAAAATGAGCCACCAAAAGTGTAGAAGAGTCTGTTTTTATTGTGCCGAGTCATCATTTTAAAATGATGATTTTAAGGGACTGGAGAATCATTTTGAGAAACGGGTGGAGGATTTTATTACTAACACCTCAAAGAACAATAACCTCTCTCAATTTTCCTACAGGTGTCATATATTGGGATAATCGAATTCATCTCTAAGACCTAATTTTCGGATCTTAGAATTTCCTTGTTTGACACATGCTTTTGAAATGAAGATCCCGGGAAAATGAAAATGCATCTCCAATAACTGAGAGAGGTTGTTCCTCAAAACAAACCAATATTCAAAAACCTCTCTCAGTTGTCCAAACTATGTTTTTATTTGAGATATGTAGGTGAATCTTTGAGAGGAATATTTCCATAATTTTCAACAACTTATCAGGGTTCACAAAGGTACTATTAGTTATCGAATTCCTGGACTTTTGACAGCTTATCCTACTCTGTAATGTAAGCTGACGAAAGCGTAGGGAATGGCAGATCGAGCTTAGTTTTGCACAGATCTCCATTTTTTTCGTTCCAAATAGCACAAAGGGGGTTTCTATTCCAAGATAATAATTAAAGGCATCCAAATCACCTTTGTGTTCCAGTTTTTGAGGCATCAGGGAGGAGAAAAAAACCAAGTATGCTGCCTATTTTTGGCTAAAAATATATTTTTGACCAAGTGGCATTTCAACTTGATACATCATCTTATGAAGACCTGTTGGAGCTGTTGAAGTTTGCAGAAGATGACTTGATAAGGGTTTTACCCTCATTTTAGGATTAGATCCTATATATCATATTATTTGATTTTGCTCTATTAAAGGGATGTAAGATACAATTTTATAGGATCCTGAACTAATTTGTAAAGGCTATAAATCCTGTGATTCTGTAGATGATAAGGGGATTCTGGGAGACTACACTATATTGTTTTGTAATAGACTCTTTTTGGATATAATACAGATACACAATCTTCTTTCTCTGTTACTATCATATTTCCATTCTCTTATACTTTCTGTGCTTATGATCGGATTACTTTTTCTGTTTAAGTTTGTCTAATTGATGGTGACTATCATCTCACCTTGTCAATTCATAAATTGATTGAATAGTAATCTGTACTATTTTTATTTAGCCCATCATGTATATGGTCTGGTTGATAAATATAGTCTTGTTCACCCACCAAGTTCAGTTATTCATTTGATTTTTAACTCTTGAAATCATTGTCTTACCTAGTTATATATATTTAAGTGTCTTGCGAGCGAACCAGTTGGTTAAGTTATCCCATTTGATCCAATAAACACATAAAATCAATTATACTTAAAGTTACCAAGCTTACACCCTTCTACAGTTAGGGAGTAATTTCTTGGAGTGATAATAGGTGGGTATATGAAAGTTCATCGCCCATTCCCTCCATACCTACCACTTTCCATCATTATTCCTCTCATCTCCCCCCCACCTTGGTTCGGGGATTGGGTTTGTCACACTAGGAAGGGTTGTACCTTTCCTTGTGGGAAGAAGGGGTTAAAGGCCCAAGGGGTAAAATTAGCTGGAAATATTTAAAAGAAAAAATGAAACCCTTGAGATGCTTTTCCCATGGATTCCCAAGAAAGTAGTAAAAAGTTTCTCAGTAAAATAAGGGAATCCATAAGGTAAATCAAAACTCAAGGTACTAGTTGGTGGATGGGAGGTCTTATCATGAGCCGACCGATTACGACCATGGGCATGTAGCAATATGACACTACTATCTATCTGGTCACCAGACCATGGTAGTGGCTCTTGGTGGCATATCCAAGAGAAAGGGAGTCTCATCACAAGCCAACCTTCTCATCTCCGTGAAATGATTATGGGTAACACTGTCACCTATGGTCACCAAGTCAGGACAGTGTCCCCCAACTCTTCGCTTGAAGCATGAAAGAAAAAGACCAAAATAAATAAAGCTAAGAATAAAGTGCATTGAATGGGATAGGAAAGAATGACATCCATGATAAGGTGCAACTCACCCTCTACAAAGGAACCCAGATGCAAGACCTACATTTTCCTGTTATTACTACACCCTATGCCCAAACACATCCCCCATGCCACTTCAAACAAAATTACATGACCTATATTAGTTCTCACCTGGGAAAAAACTCAAACTTAAGGAGGATTAGCCCAATATGACATCCAAGGACCTTCTCCAAACCTGACTTGTTAAAATGCATAATGTCTTTGAGCATTTGTCTAGGTAAAGGGGGGGTTTGATGCACATGTTTGGGTAATTTTATTTTTAGATATGATTGACATTGCTATGATCCCTATGACTTATGAACCCCTGGAGGGTGTACTTTTTGTTTCTACAGGACTTTCCCTGGTGGATAGGTACATATGGGGGAATGATTAGCTCAGACCTCCATGGGGCTGAAAGCCCACATATGGATGTTGTGACCCAAACCAGGGGCAAAGAGACACTAGAGACTTGCACTAGGAAGAAAGAAAGGCGTTGCACTAGGGACACCCCAAAAAACCTAAACCTAGGGGGATGTTTTATTTCCACTTGGACATTTCCATTTGGGAGCCCATGATATCACCTTTGTGACCCTAGACATTATCCACAATCAGGGTTTTCATTTATGAGGGAAGTTGTGTGCTAGTTGGAACATGTGGTAGCATTCAGGGCCTTTGGAGGCCAAACGTTATGCATTTGAGGCCTAACATTCCACCCTAGGGGCCTAACGTCATCCTAGAAGGGAATGACATCACCCTTGGAAATGATATTAGGGTTTAATTAATTTCATTTATGTAAAAATTGGATTTTTAATGTAATTTGGCCATGTCAACCTTTTTATGACCTAATTTTATTTAAAGGTCATTGAAACTGTATAGATAGAGAGAAAAGACTCTTATTTTCTCATCATCTCTCATCACATAAGTAGTGTGGTATGAAATTTTCTCCCTTTTGGGGGGTTATTGGCTGAAATTTTAGGCGCACCCTCTCTTGGAGGCTAAAATTTGCAACTTGAATCATTTCTTGGTGAAGTTAATTGGCATTCTAGGGTTTTATGGCTTGATTATTCTTGGTGAAGTAAGTAAATCATACATTATTCATTTTATTTGAATGGTTTATGGTAAATTTGATTATTCATGTTAAATATTATGAAATTGCTTTCTTGAAAAACCCCAAGAGTAAAGGACTTAATTTGCTACTTCTTTACTCTTCATTTGCTAGAATTTTCTAAGAAGATCTTGACTTCGGTGAACTTATCGATCCTTAAATATTATCAATTTAGTGGTTATTACCTAGTCAATTGTTGCTTCTAATATCTCTTGATATTATAAGGAAGGAGGGTTTACTACAGACTAAAATTACTTACGCTCTAGCAAATTCATGTTTAGGGTTTTTATGTTTGAGGCCTTGAAGAGCCAACACCTCTTCCATGCATATATTCTCTTTAGGCAAGTACAGTCTGTTAGAACTAGAAGTCACCTCCTGATTGTAGGGGAGTTAAGCCCAATACCCATCAGTTTGTATGTCCCAATGAATATGTTGAATGGGGGTCTAATGGACGCGGACTCAAGATAATATCGCTTTAACTCAGAAAACTGGGTAGGTGTGCACAGGAAGATGAGGTCTTGATCCAACTTCAGTCAGTAAGTTGTAGTAAGGGTGAGTAGGAGGAAGAACGTGACGAGAAAATGTAAAGGTCTGCTGTGGACATCAGGTCTTCTGATAGCCTAAGGAGGAAAAGATTCAAATACAAGATCCTCTTGGATCCAAAACTTCAGGAAGGTTGACTGTCATTAAACAAGAAGTCTCAAACTACAACACAAAACTAGAGAACTAGAGGCTTCATTAAAACTTTATAATACGGGAGCTTAGCTCAACCATCGACACTAACAAAATGGAAAAAATTCCTACATATACTTAGAACTATTGTCACTACAGTAAAAAATCTAAGTCAACGAGCCTCCTGTCATGCTGAACGTGCACACGATCTTTTGGTAGACCTTGCCTGCATTGTTTTATCAGTCTGCCCATGCAATTTATTTGTCAGACGCGATCTTTGTCAGTCTGGACTAACAACCTTCTCCCACTGTTGGTCCCTTTCTGGCCTTCTATTTATGGAAGGAGATGATGTCTCAACCACCTTCCTAGTTTCATTAATTGCTTCATTAGGATCGGAGAGGACAGATTCAAACACAACACCTGTCATTGTGATTGGTATTTCGATGCTGACTGTGGCTACTTGCGCTTTGTTGGATAACTGTGGGGAAACTAGCAGGAGGATGTGGAGGAAGGTGAGGAGAGTTGGTGAGATGATTGGTGCAGGATCAATAGGCTACAATGAATGCCTGATGGCCAGGTGGAAGGACGTGATAGAAGAGAGGTGACTAGGAAAGCATGGGTGCTGAGGTGTGATGGGACAGAGGTGATGTGGCACATGAAGGTGATGAGGAGGCATAGGAGAGGCTATGCAAGTAGGTTTAGTGGGGAAAAAAATGACACAGGTGGAAGCGACATGGGAGACAGATGTCGAGAAGTGAGAGGAGGAGGTGGAAGGGAGTTGTGACATGAAGCAAAAGTGGGAGACACATGGCAGGTGGTGATAGAGAGATGAAAGGCAATGACATGACCATAGAGAGGGGACAGGCGAGTGGAAGAATGTTGTTGGCAGGAGCGAGGATGGTAAGCGGAGGTAATAAGCAATTTTCTCGAAGGGTGGGGGTAGGTGGTAAGAGGTGTAGCACGTGGGGTGGTGGGGGGTGGGGGATCCAAGTTAGTGAGGAGGAGCCATGTAGTGTGGGGCCCACGCTTGCAAAACCGCCTATTCGGACCCCCCTGGGTTAAAGGTAGAAGATCAAAGGGGGTCCGAGCAATACCGAGAGCCATTTTGATCTAAGCACTCTATGTTCACTCACAGATCTGAGCATGTTATTTATCAAAACATGCTCGACCATCATTTTTCCCAAAAACTTAGGATAAAACATATTTTGTGGGTTTTTTTCCCCTTCTTTCGTGAATTTTGACTAAGAAGCCATTTTCTAAGGGAAAAAATCCCCCCTTGCAAGAATATGTGATAACATTAGGCTCCATGGAGGATAGAGTCCTCCTTGTGAGGCTCTAATATCTCTTTGTAGTTCTAGTGCCTTAGTGTTGGGTTGTGGAGTCGTGTTTTGAGATATCATGGAAAAAATTACATATCGATAACTTAAACTAATTTGCTTACAAATAAAGAAAACACAGATGCTCCAGGGAGATTATTTATGTACAATCCTAGACTAACTGATATTTTACAAAGGGCTAGGTGAAAGTGGAATTCCACCAAAGCTAGTCAAGTAACCCCCTAACTGAAAACTTATTTACTCTTTCACTGATTAATACAAGATAATGAGACTGTGACAGCCAAACGATTACATTTTTCAGTCCTCCTCATAGTGCTAAAGGAAAGATAAAGTTGGAGGTTTTAAAATATGGAAAAAATGAAACTCCATGTATTCCTTTACATTCTCATACAATAAGTGACCAAATCAGAAAAATTGGTAACAAAAAGTCTCCTCTGTTTTACCGCTGCTCACCTCTCACTGAATGTCTGTGGAGATCACATGTGACTGAAAGGCTGCTGATCCATTTCATCTTTTTCTTCTCTGATGACCTCCTGTATATAAATAGATGGATTTAAATATCTACCATGTTGCTCTTGGAAAAATATTTCTCTTTCGCTAGAAGGATGGAAGCTAACGCCTTTCCCTTCATCAAACACCTCAACATCTTGATCACTGTACACAGGCAACCCATCAAGATCCAACCCCGGGATCAATATCTCATCATCTTCATATGGGTCAACAATAGGCTGCTCATATCTAGGCTTTGAAGAGGAGATTAATTTCCCATTTAGCTCCTCCTTTTCTTCTTCACGGTTCTCCCAAGAATCAGATTCACAATCATAATAAACATTAACCATGGGAAATTTCTGCTCATCGTCTTCCTTGTTGGGATATTCGTTAAAACTTGGTTGCTCTGTGTCAATACTCAACATCACTACTTCACCATGACCAGGGCTACCAAAATTATCTATTTCAAGGACTGGAATATCCTCTGCATCTTCCTCATAAGAACAACAAACAACCTCTTCCCTAGTCCCATATCCAGGAGAAATACCTACTGAAGAAAACATTTTCTCATAGACATCAAAATTTTCAAAAGAGACATGTTGGTCTTCATGAATATCTAAAAGAACAGATATATCTGAAATGATGCCAGATGTTTCTGTGCTACAACCATCATAACGTATATCATCCAACACCTCTAGACCTTCATAGAAAATAATTTCCTCCATAGTAAAAATTTCATCACAAATATGGTGTTCATGGCTAGCAGAATCTTCATGAAACAAGGAAAGCTCATCATAACAGTTTTCATAAAGACACTCAGCTGAAAAATAATCTCTACAAATCGAATTTAAAGCTGCATGAAAAATTTGCAAAGAGTCGATGCTTGCAACAAGAAGAGATCGACGCCAATCAAGAGAAGCTCCTTTCAATAAATATCCGAAAAGATTGATCTGAACATCTTCATGCATGATATGAAGTTGATGAATAAAATCATGGAAATAGAGTAAGTGTTCATCTAGTACCTCCCCCTCGTTTCCTTGAAATTTGGGAAGGATACATTCCCATTCCTCTCTTCTAGGTAGCGTATTAGGGAAACCAAATATCTGGGAAAAGTTACAGAAAGAAAACCTCTGAGCCAGAATTTTGTCCATTTTGAACCAGTGGAGTCGCCAATCGATCCCTTTGTTAGCACTCTGTGATTTGCCTAAGGCTGCGGAGGCAATCACAGAGGTAACCTCGAACCACTTGGAGTCTTGGATCTAGCCCTCCAAGACTCAGAGAGGGATCTCTCTTTTTGATTTAACTTGGTTTGTATGGGATGGATATTAGGCTAGCTATGAAAGTGATGAAAGTATGGGGTTGGGGTTTTGGTTTTTAAATGTTTGTTTTTGGACAGTAAGGAGGGCCATTGGGCAAATGGGGTCTGCGCTTGAATATGTGATTCATTCTCAGATCTAAACAAAACTCTTACACAGGGCAAGGTAGTGGAAGTGTTGGATCGAATTAAATTTGAATGGTGTCGATTTGAGGAAAACTAGGGGATGAAAAAGCGAGCAAATGAACAGTTAAGAATTCATAAACTAAGCTTTTTAGAGGAGAAACATAAACATTATCACAAGATCAAATGCAGAGTATTTCACAATAAATTTTTCTCTATTACTATCTTCTGATAATAAGAGTTGAAACAAATGAAAAGATAATAGGAAGATACTTGACAGAGACAAGAAACACCACCAGGACCTTCGCACAGGAATCCTGTAAACAAAATGTCTATTACTGATCGGTCATTTGAAGATTACAGAAAGAGTTCTCTGGCCAAACACAACCCATGCTCCAACAAAGAAAATTATACCCTCACAGGTCGAACCCCCTCACACAGGTCGAACCAAAGGGAAACTTTACATAGGTCTCACCCTCTCCTACTCAGCCCGAACCCTCTTTTTGTCTTTTACATGTGTATATAAACAAAAATTGCTATCAGTCCCCAAAAATGAGCTCTACCCCCTCTTTCTAAAAATATAAAATAGTTACAATGATAGACACCTGTCGCAAATGGTCTCCCAGAAAAACAAATCGAAAAATGTAAATGACAACTTATTTGAGAAAGTTTGATGGGTCTCTTGAATTATGGAACTGCTGGAAATGAATGTTGAGTTGTTGGGGGATTTTTTCCATAAAATCTAGGGCCATATGTCGTTTTTTGCTTCTTGCTGTCACGAATTCACTTCCAACTGGGGGAAATTGTGTTTAAACCTCTGCCTGAAATGCGAGAAGACTTTGCCATTTGTCTAGAGAATTTAAATTCCCCCTGGTCGAGCTACCATCTACTCCCTGATCTTCCTCAACCACTGCCTCGAATCATGGATCTACTTCATTCATTCTGGCAGAATTTGGGTCTTGTCTGCCAGCTCCATCTCCAAGCAAGTCCATTTCACTAGTATCTATCAAGTCTGGAATCTCAACGGAAACAGGCTTGCTGTGGTTTTGCCATTCAACTTTTCTGTCATTGTGGTTTTATCATTAACTGTTGTGCTATCTCCACGAAGACCCAAAACCCTGTTTTCCTTATGGTTCAAACAATGCCTAAACGCTGGGATATTTCTCCATTATGGATCTCAACAATAAACTGCTACCAATCATCCAAACATTCTTGTGTATTTAATCCTTTCAAGTCAACTGGTGAACAAAGACCAGACAACTGGTGTTCGTTGGCATAATGAAGGTACATCACGTTCTAGAAGGCATTTCCAATCCATATCTTTGAACCAAGGATGACTCTTAATTGAATTTTCTCCCTTACAACCAAGTCTGGCACTGTCATCAACTTGCAATAACTTTTTCAGCAGGTCACTAACCTCCAAACTAAAATGGTTTGGGAACAACAACTGTCCCTGTGCAATTTTTGTAAAAATGTTTGAATCACTCTCTCTCCATGACACAAATGGAAGATCACTATTTAACATAAAATAGATAAGCACTCCTAATGCCCACCAGTCTGCAGTAAGCCCATGGCCTTTTCCCTGAATTATTTCTGGGGCTAAGTAGTCTGCCATCCCACATATTGTGAATGTTCTTTCATCAGATAGCTTTTTCGCAAACCGAAAGTCAACCAGATGCAAATGGCCCTTCTGATCAACCATTAGAATAGCAGGTGAAACACCCCTATATACAACTCCATCCTTGTGCAATAGTTCCACAGCTACAACAACTAAAGCGGAAATAAAACGAGGAGAATCTTCTTTCAATGGTGCATGTAGAATTGCTGCCAAAGGACAAGCTAGACTTGTGTTCAGCAAAATAGCAGCAAATTCTTGGTTAGCACATGAACAGAGAACCTGTGGCATGAATAACGAGGGATGAAAACTCTTCATAAGAGCCTTCTCCTTAAGAACCTATACTTAACATCCAAGCTGCTTTATCTCATGCTTTGAAAACCTTTTCAAACTCAGGAGATTCTCCGAACCCTTCTTAAGAACCAGTCCTACTTCACAACAGTCTGTAGCATAGACTATTCTTTGCCATTCCAGCTCTGATATCTGTACTTTCGAGAAATCTGTGGCATTGATATCCTAATTATGTTCTCTCCTTGTGAGATCTCTTAAGTGGATATCATCTTGGCTGATTCTGTGAAAGGGCCCCACCACTGAATCAAACTTATCTTTTGTAATCATCAAACACACACCATTACCAATAGCAACTGCAGTTATTGAATTGATTTGCTCACCAAGAAGAACCTGTTCTCCAAAATAGCTTCCCCCTTTCCTCCTCAAGTACTTCTGACTTTCATTTAAATATTCCCACTCGGTATCATGAGAAAGAATTTTCCAGGTAGCCAACCCTGAATCTAACTCTGAGTGATAGGTTAATTCCACCTCTCTGTGATGAACAATATGAAATGCTGAAAGGTTTTTCATGCTTATCAACTATTCTCTCTCCATCCATAAATGAAACTTCTGATAATGAACCTGCTAAACGGTTAAGCTTTAAGAGGGTTAGCTTTGCAATCACATCTATAGACCTTATGACATTTAAAATAGAAGGATTGGAGAGCCATGTTAAAAGAACTCCACAAAAATCCTCTCTTTTCAAAACCCAGAGAGAACCATCAGTTACAGAATGGACATAAGCTTGAAGTGGTTTGTTGTACATAAGTGCCAACTCCCCAAAGCATGAAAAGTTATTAGAACTGTAGCGGTGCACAACTGTGCCAAGCTCCTCCTCGAGACTCCTCCACTCTTGCTCCAACAATCTATTCTTGAGTCCAAAGTGTTGCTCTTGAAGTTGCATCAGTTCAGAAGTTTGGATATTTAGTTTAGACTGGAGAGAAGCAATTGTCATTTCTAGCTCATCCTTGCAACATTTCAGTTCGTCCAATTCCACATCTGAATACTTCAGTATTTCTTTCAATGAGCAAAACTCATTATCAAGCTGCCCTTTCTGCACATTAGCTCTCCTCAAAAGATATTCTAATTCCTCTTTCTCTTCTTTCCAACACTCTAGACTTGTTTTATGATTCTCAAGTTCATCTTTCACTGACTCATAGGCCCTAAGCTGTTTAACAAGACCATTCTTTTCATCCAATACTGATTTCACCTTTGTTTCTAACAACAAAGTTTTAGCTGAAATTTTTTCAAAATTGTTCTGAAACAAAGTTCCAGATAGTAGAAATCAAACCCTTTTATTCACTCTCATTAATAAATTCCAAATCTTTGAGTTATGACTTCAAAGGGTGTGGCCTTCAAGAATTAAAAGATCTGGACTCCTTGTAAGGTACCTTCCTATCTGCTTGGTCTCTTCGATCATTTGGCATTTTCTTCATTGGTGAAAGTGTAAAAAAAAAGTAGCTTAGAATCAACACACTTTCCTTATGCCACTCATGTAGCAATTTATCCTGTAAATATTATAAAACTGTCTGATGAAGTTTCCAGACAAGGAAATCAAATAGGATAAAACAATGAAAACTAGACCATGAGGCGTATACTTAAATGCAAACACATTTTGGTTTGTCAAATTAGTTCTTGTTCTTTCACCATGAGTCATGAGCAAAAGCTTAATGCCTCAAATAGATAGATATAATTCAGAATATTGATTCCCTATTATATAGGGTTCTAACACCCTTAACCATGGAGTCTCCAGGTGAAAGATACACAGTAAGAGTGTGCCTGGTATTTGTTCACCATCAAAGACCATATCTGATCGTTGTGTTCTCCCGAAGGCTACCAGGTGTAGCCAGAAGCAACCACACTGAAATGATGGAGTCGAGATAATGGAGTTTCCCCAGTGGAGTTGCCAGGTGCAAAGTTGCAATGCTTGATGTACTAAGTTCTGATGCACCTTCAAAACTAGTAAGATTTGTCGCTCAATCCTAGGGAATGTTAGAAAAACAGGACCGCGGAGCAATAAAATAAAACAAATGCAGAAACAAAACACAGAAGACACACAATACAAGAGAGACACAGATTTACATGGTTCACCCAGTGTGGGATACATCCACCAAAGAAATTACCAGGTCCTTCCTTTATTATTATCCAACAAATGAAGGGATACAACCTACAACAAAACCTGTTGTAACTTCCTCTTCTTTCTCTCACAGTCTCCTCTCTCAGAATACAATATTCACCACCATCCATAGCCGAAATACATTTCCCTCATAAAAGAGGGTTGCCTTCTAGGGAAAAAACCCTAACATAATCTCTACCATTAGATTTGTGACCTTATAATGAACGGTCCATATTTACAATGAAATTACAATATAATTTTACAAGGCAATTTTTGCTTCGGGGACTTCACCCCCTAACCCCCGCTGGCGGCCCGCTTGCCCCCAGACCCCCAGTCGGGGGGATAGGCCCCCTGGACCCCGTAGAGGGGGTACCCCCCTCTGCACTCCCTCGTGTGGAAGAGTGTACATACTTATGGGGTGTAAATACTTCATGGGGTATAAACATGGCTGGAAGTAAAAGACCTATAAATCAGGAAGATAATCAGGCTCCACAACCAACAATCTCCCACTTGGAGACTGATCTCAACAACTCCAC
>ML808261.1:67346-78803 GCA_009831015.1 Picea engelmannii
TATTCACCACCATCCATAGCCGTGATACATTTCCCTCATAAAAGAGGGTTGCCTTCTAGGGAAAAAAACCCTAACATAATCTCTACCGTTAGATCTGCGACCTTATAATGAATGGTCCATATTTACAATGAAATTACAATATAATTTTACAAGGCAATTTTTGCTTCGGGGGCTTTGCCCCCGAACTCCCATCGGGGGACACTGCCCTCGAACCCTCGCTTGCCCCCAGACCCCCCAGCAGGGGGGATAGGCCCCCAGACCCCACAAAGGGGGTACCCCCTCTCTGCACTCCCCCACGTGGAAGAGTGTACATACTTCCGGGGTGTAAATACTTCATGGGGTATAAACATGGTTGAAAGTAAAAGACCTATAAATCAGGAAGATAATCAAGCTCCACAGCCCATAGGGAAATATCTTCAATTCATTCCTCGACAACGACTCCAGAAATGTTAGCACTGGAAGTCACCTCCTGATTGTAGGGGAAGTAAGCCCAATACCCATTAGTTTGTATGTCACAATAAATAAGTTTAAGGGGGGTCTAATGGAAGCAAACTCGAGATAATATCACTTTAACTCAGAAAAATGGGCTGGTGTGCACAGGCAGATGAGGTCTTGAACCAAATTCAGTCATTAAGTTTTAGTAAGGGTGAGTAGGAGGAAGAAATTGAGGAGAAAATATAAAGGTTTGCTGTGGACATCAGGTCTTCCAACAGCCTAAGGAGGAAAAGCTTCAAATACAAGATCCTCTTGGATCCAAAAATTCAAGAAACTGAAGACACTATAACAATACTGCAATCAAACATACATCACAATATGGTTAAAACAAATCTACTGGATCATCCATGCCCGAGCCTTCAGTATCAGAGGCAAAAGAAATGGAAAGGAAGGTTGACTGTCATTAAAAGAGAAGTCTCAAACTGCAACACATAACCAAAGAACCAGAGGCTTCATTAAAACCTTACAATATAGGAGCTTAGCTCAACCATCGACACTAAAAAAAATGGAAAAAATTCCTACATATACTCAGAACTATCGCCACTACAGTAAAAAATCTAAGTAGTCAAGCCTCCTGTCAGGTTGAACGTTCATGCGATCTTCTGGTAGACCATTTCTACAATGTTTTGTCAGTCTGCCCATGCAATTTCTTTGTTAGACGTGATATTTGTCAGTTTGAACTGACAACTAAAGCTAACCTGAGTTTTATATAATGTCTATGTCTTATGTGCAATCCAATAATCCAGTTGGTCTGCCTGTAAGAAAAACCTATGACAGGCTGATAATGATGCCTCCAAAACAAATTCCAGATGTTTGTTGGCAACCAGAAATAGGAGAACAAAATGACAGACAAGTATACAGGATGATCTTATAATTATGAACGATCACAGTAATATAAATCTTAATGTAAAATGTTCATATTATCTATCACCTCACATCAAATAAAAATCATGATCTGACAATTGATATGATGATCACAGTGATAATTAACTGAAACAACAATTAAAGACAACATTTAAAATATCAAATAAAATGGAATATCACATGTCATAGAGACTAAATCTATATAGCACATTACTATTCCAAAGTAATAGAGACAAAACATAAATGAGACAACATTCACATTGGTTTAAAGCCGAATTGTTATAAGTCGTTCCATGAAGTTCTGAAATCATTTCTCCATAACATGTTCCAAGCAAAGATGATCTTTACTTACAAAATAAAAAGTATTTAAAGTGTTTTTAAATATCATATTCCTATCTCCTAGGATAGGATAGGATCTCATGAGATAAAAATATTACAAAAATAGAGGGCCTACAACCACTCATAACTGAGTTGTTTTTTTTTCAAAAATAAAAGTTTTTTACAAAATAAACGGAAAATAAATACTAATCATATAAATGAAAAATCAAACATGTTTCCCCTTAGATGATCAACATCAATATCTACCATATCCTAAAAATGAAATAGGAATAAGTTAGATAAATTATTATCAACTAATTACTAATTTTTTTATTTAAAAATGACTTGGCTACATAATCGAAAGATTCTGTAGCTAGTCTTATCTTAGGAAATGAAATCTAATTTCAAACTAATTTGAGTCAAATAGATAACATGAAAGTAATAAGAAAAAATAAATCATTTTACCATTTCAACAAATGACCAAAGATGGATCATGGTAGCTCGGATTTGATTATGGTTTAACATTATTTGCGTTTTTTATTATTATGTTCCCTGTCATTTTAAGGCACTTAACTTTCCTCTTTGCATTTACTCTGAGGCCCATATTTTCCCGTTCTAGTGATTCACATTGAGTTGTGAGTGTTTTAATACTATCCTAAAGGATGGGAATATCTGTGTAATATCGTTCAATCCAAAGCATACAAACGTCACACTGTACTGAAGGAATGACTTGTTGGTGAAGCGTGCGGTCACGTATGGCCATATTAGCTTTACCTACCATTTTCCCTTGACCAAACCTAATCCCAGATAATGCCTTCTCATCCTTGAGACATGGTGGTAGATTCGTAACAAAGTCATAGAGTTCAATAGGACCAAACCCTTGACAATCCAGGCCTTCCAAAGAAAGGAAATCTTCAATTTAGGAGTCAGAGACCTCATTGACCTCAATCATGCTGATCAAGCTCAAATGAGGTCCTGTTCGATTCCTTAATTTTCTCGAAATAAGACAACCAACTCTTTTTTTATGAAACCCTAGAGCCATATGTTTTTTTTTTGTCTGTTTGCAATATTTTTTAACATCAGGGCTCATAGTAACGTTCTGAACAACATCAAAATTAGGCACAGGAGGTTTAGATAACTCTGATTCAACAACCTTTTTCTCATGTGAAGATTGAATTGGCCTTATCTCATCTAGAGGGTTTCCGTTAAGAGATCCTAGTTCATTAATTGGGAGGTCAAGCTATTTTTTAATCAATGGCTCACGCGAATTAGGGATTTCTATAGGAATGACTGTAAAAAAACCATTTCTCGTTAAAAATATCTCCCAATAGTCTCCCATGGTTTTCAGATGGTGAATCAATAGAATTTTAATCAAGCCGTGGTGGAAAATACTAGAGTCAAGGCTCTGTCTCTTGTGCCTTTTATACATTTTGTACAGGCTTCTCAAAAGATAGAAAGGCATGTTTAATTGAAAACCAATGAAATGCATCAGGAGTCGTTTATGATAGAGGAAAACTAAACCATAACGAACCTAACAAATCACAAATTGTTTGAGGATCAACAGAAGGTCATGCCACCTAGATTTAACCAAAGAAATAGGGAGACCTTTTTAGCAACAATTGATTTTCCTGGAGGTCATGAAGAGGCTCCAA
This sequence comes from Picea engelmannii, assembly GCA_009831015.1. Classification (NCBI taxonomy): domain Eukaryota; kingdom Viridiplantae; phylum Streptophyta; class Pinopsida; order Pinales; family Pinaceae; genus Picea; species Picea engelmannii. The sequence continues at coordinate 70,676 of ML808261.1, forward strand.
GGCAATTATTGATTTTTTGAGTTTTTGAACCATTTCTTGCTGGCGGATGGCAGTCCTATGGCTTCACTCACAAACTCCTTGGTTACCTCCAATTGGGTATCACCAAATTTTTCTTTGCACCCATCGAAAGTTTGTCCAAAATCCCTCACAACCTGAAGGTTATGGCCTTCGAACCTTTTAAGGAAGGCATCCCAGACTTGAATTTTTAAATCTTCGACTGCATCGTTGTGTGATAGCAATGCTTGACAGGCATTGGCCTCCGAATGCACAATAGGAGCCATAAAAAACACGACTAGAATGTGACAGGGATGACTTAGAATAGTTCTAGGTTTGGGTGGTAGGATCAAAATGAACAGATCTGAATGTACAAAAGGAAAACAACCATAACGAAGCCTGTGTATAATCATAGCATGAAAATAGAGGGTTTGATCATGAAGCTTCACCACTCCTGGTAATGAAAACATGACACACAAAATCAATAACCTATACTCATGATGAAATCTCATTAATTCACTGTGCCAGCAAGGTTGCTTAAGTACAAAGTACATTAGTTGTGCATTGATTAACATGACCACTAGAACAACCATTGTTCTTTGTAAAGGGTTTAAATATATCAACACAAAAATCCTCAAAATTCAAATGCAAACCATCTAAACATATAAAAATTATATCAATATTAAAAACATTCCAAAGGTAAGTCATTGAAGTGTTAGATTTAGATTGGGTATAAGCATGGTGACACCTAAAAAGAATGCCTTGTATAGAAAATATAATACCAAGCTAGGTTTTCATGGTTGATTCATGATTTCAGTCATGAATCAAACATAAAACAAAACAAAAAAACAAAGTTAAGGAATTTAATGAACACTTTTCTAATCCAATAATCATCCCAAACTGATAATGTTTACAAGAAGAGGTGAAGGCAGCTACAAAAAATGTAATTTCTTGTTGAAATAACGAAATTGTGTGGGGCTTCCAACAGTGGCGACTTACTGGGTGAAGTAGTTATCTTTGCATCACCAAAGAGTTCATGTTAGGACCGATCAGAATGATTGAAAAATTAAAGAAACAGTCGACAACACATCAAACATCTCGATCAGAATAAAAAATCACAGAGTATAGTGTCAGATGTGTTTCAGTCCAAATGCAAACTAGTGACAAGTTTTAATTTCGAGAGAGACAATGTTTAGGCACATGACTCCAATACTGTCCATAGGGCCACTACTACCAGCAGGTGTCCATAGCCTTGACAAGGATGTCAATTAACCCACTCTAAGACCTCTACCCTGTCCAAGAATTATCAATTAAGGATGAAGGACCTCTTATGATTAATACCAAAGGTTATACCTGATAATTTTCTTGAACCCGACATTGCTTCGCTGCCAACAGACCTGTTCAGTACCCTGACAAAGTTTCCTTGGCATCATGCATGCATTTACTCATTGCCTATAGACCTGTTCAATATCTCGACGAGTTTACAAACACTTCCCACACCTTGCAGTGCTTTCGGCTCTCTAGAAGTTATTTATAATTTTTCATAAACTTTATGATCTTCAAGAGAGCGGGGTGATGCTAAAAATTTCATATTTCGAAACACTTGATATTTCCCCACTTATTTTTTCGCTTGACAACCTTCATCATGATCTGAAATTAGTTTTCTGATAAGAATAACTTTTAGAGGACAGGAAGGCATACTTGAGTTGTTTTCTTTAAAAACAGGGACATCGTAAAGAGTTTTAATAATGATCATATCTTCTCGTTATTATAAAGTGAAATTAGGAAGCCTATTTTGAACAAAAAGTTTCCTTTACTAGTCTGAGTTTTATCAATTTATAGCATTGATGCTTTGAAATGATCTCGACTGTTGCTTTATGATGAGATTTCTGATTTCCTTTCATGAACTAAATGGTGACCCAAACATAAATTTATTCAAAAACTAGTAAAAACAAGAAAAATCAAAAGACAAACAAGAAAATTAAATATATTTACAAGAGGGTGGATCTAAAATCATCACACAAAATATTTCTTGAGAGCCTAAAAGAAAATAGAAAAATCCTCATTAATATTAGTGCAATCCTACTCATGGCACCTTGGGTCAGGGTTGAATCTATAGTTCAAATTTTACTTATCTCTTTACTTTCCACTTAAAATTTTCATGATGATACTGCGTTTTTGAAAAGAAATATTCAACGAAAAGTAGAGAGAAAAAGATTTAAAGTGGACTTCCCTGAAAACATTAATATTATGGTTCTCTTGGTGCACCCACTTGTGTTCTTTAACTGCATTATTACAAAGAGAAACAATGAGAAATAAAACTAAAATAAAACCTACTCCTAAACCTACCCTAACTACTAAACAAATCAAAATACTACGTGAAGTCATGCTTCCAATGTAGCCATCAGAGTAACTCCAATCCTGCAATGGAAACAAAATCAAATATTACTAACAAGAATGGTAGTATATCGAAAAATGACAAAAATATATCATACTTACCTTTATCATCATCATTTAAAAACAAGGAAAGCATGATCTTACCATTCCCTTGAACATTCTTTTTGTATGAATCCTCCATCCATTCTACAATTTTTTCATTATATGGGTTACAAAAATATGAGAAAATGAGATTGTGAAGTTTGTGAGAGTTATGGGGACTTGACATAACCATCGGCCTAGACCGAAGTGCCCCATCCTCCCGACAATTTTCCTTTCATTCCATATTTTCTCCATCTGAAGGATATAAAATGAGTGTGTTAAAGTTACCTCATTGAACTCTAAATAAAGTGAAGATAATCTCACCATTCCCTGGAAACTTTGTGAGATATGAATACTCCAAGTAATCTACAATCCTATCATAATGCATGCAATTACTAACATGGGATTGTTTGAAAGAATTCACATACGACAAATATTTCCGATGAGAATAAAGTATTAGACTATCAAAGAAAGAATCTTGTAAAAAGGTCAGATCAAGATGGCGAGAAATTATCATGATTCTTGATCAAGAAGGAAGTGTCTCATTCTCTTGAAACTTTCCATTGAGCTTAGATATTTCAAGACTAACTATTTGAGGTGAACTAAATGAAATGAACAACATTTTTGAATAATCATCATTGGTAATAATATTTGGCCGATTATACTTTTCAACCTCAAATAATTGATCATGGAAAAATTTAGATCCTTCTTTAAACACAAATTGGGATGAATCAATGGAAGACGCAATTTGAGACTCTTTCAAATGATTTCTTGATTTACCTACGGATAATTGATGAGAATAAAAATTAATATGTTCATGGGAAAAATTATTTTCCTCTTTATCTTCTATTCTATTAATTTGTACCCGATTATATAATGTTGAGTTCTCTCCAAGGTAATATGGAACACACAATTGCACAACATTAGGATAAAAAATATCAGGGTACAAGGAATAATATGTAGAAGAAATGAGGTGATAGAATGCATCTCTTGGAATAATAGGTATATGCGTTTCGAAATCTGGTTGTGTCCCCTCTCCTTGTATAAACTGATCAACCTCTTATGTATTCTCTTTTAAATAGTACAATATAATTTTTAAGATACAATTTGGTTCATTTTGTAAGGGAAAATTTGAGAGAAAATCACTAGAGATAGAAGATTGCCTGATGATTTTGTCTCCCACTAATTGATCAGGATCTGTTCAAATAAATTAGGGGAATATTTATCATCCACATGATTATCAACTTCACATTCAACCTCTTTTACTTTAGAAACAATTATAAAATCTATGAGAGTGTGACAACTGTCTTCTTTTAAAGTCAAGGTTCCTTCTTTGACAGGAGGAGATATCATTGACAAAAAATGATTAGAGGTGACAATTGCATTTTGTAAAAGATGATGTTGCTCATGATTTTCCAAAATGAAAGAAGTTGACAAAAATTATGGTGCTTCAAAATATTCAAGATCAACATCACAATTTGAACCATCTTGAGTTTGAGTGTTAGTGCTCAATTCAGACTGGTTAACAATTAATTAATATTGCTTGTCTGAGAGAGAAACGAGATATTCAAACCACTCATTAATAAGCGACATTTATTTCAAAGGGAATCTAGTACAAACATGAATTAACCTAATTGAAAAGTCATTGAATGATTCACCATTTTCTTTCCTTAAGCAACTTAATTCTTCACTTAATTCATCATAATCATAGTTGCTAAAATCTGATAAAAACGCAATTACAAACTTAGACAAAGAATGAATAGAATTGGCCAGAAAATATTCAAACCAATATTTAACCCGACCTTGGAAGGTGAGAGCGAACAATTTGCATGTAACATTAGGATCAATGATCTTATGTCTTAAACATTTATAAAAAAAATTAGAAATATGGTCTACTACAGATGTGTTCCCTTCACCATCAAAGGTGAGTTCTAAAAAAAGATCAATTGTCTTGTTGGAAATAACTGGTAATGAGACATTAAAATCATGTTCCAACATAGTGATTTGGGCAAAAGCCATGAAAAATTAAGAATTTGAAGAAATTGACTCCAAATAGTTAGCTTGCCATCTAACATACCTTGTAGTGCATTATAAGATGACACCGAAGAAGGATTTATAAATATGGAATTATGAAAGGCTGAGGGATGAACCATTTAATCATTAAATCGACCTCATGCCCTCCTTCTAGCGCCATTTGTTGACGGGAAAATTTGACAGGCCGTCAACTAGAAGAACATGTTTGGTATAAGGTTGTCTAAATAACCCAATCCATTTGGTGTAACTTGTTCTGATGTGTTTAATGGATCCATTAGCCAATCTAGGGTCCTAAAATAAACAAGAAAATAAACTAACTAATGTTAAAACTATAATATACATCTACTCTAATATAATTATTTACAAATGTATTAAGAAGAAAGATGAATATCAATATGTCATTTATAAACATAATAATTATAGGTTACAAGTTTTCGTGAAAGCCTTGCAAAATCAATGTTTTATAATCATTCTCAAAAGAAGATAAAGAAAGAACATATTTGTATTTTTTTTTCTAATTATAAATCTAATAAAACTTGAACTAACTAAGTTGCGAAACAAAGATGTACAGACGGTCAAAGCCAATCTAAAACTATCTTGTTTCACTAATAGGAAAATTAACAAAAGTGAATAGAAATAAAGCTAACCTGAGTTTTATATCATGTCTATGTCTTTTGTGCAATCCAATAATCCAACTGTTCTGTTTGTAACAAAAACCTATGATAGGATGATAATGATGCCTCTAGAACAAACTCCAGATGTTTGTTGGCAGCCAGAAATACAAGAACAAAATGACAAACAAGTATACACGATGATCTTATAATTATGAATGATCACAACAATATAAATCTTAATGTAAAATGTTCATATTATCTATCAAGTCACATCAGATAAAAATCATGATCTGACAATTGATATGCTGATCACAATGATAATTAACTGAAACAACAATTAACGACAACATTTAAAATATCAAATAAAATGGAATATCACATGTCATAGAGACTAAAGCCATACAACACATTACTATTCCAAAATAATAGAGACAAAACATAAATGAGACAACATTCACATTGGTCTAAAGTCGAATTGTTATAAGTTGTTCCATGAAGTTCTGAAATCATTTGTCCATAACCTATTCCAATCAAAGATGATCTTTACTTACAAAATAAAAAGTATTTAAAGTGTTTTGAAATCTCTTTTTCCTATCTCCTAGGATAGGATAGGATCTCATGAGATCAAAATATTACAAAAATAGAGGGCCTACAACCACTCATAACTGAGTTGGTTTTTTTACAAAAATAAAAGTTTTTTACAAAATAAACATAAAACAAATACTAATCATATAAATGAAAAATCAAACATGTTTCCCCTCAGATGATCAACATCAATATCTACCATATCCTGAAAACGAAACAGTAATAAGTTAGATAAATTATTAACAACTAATTACTATTTTTTTATTTAAAAATAACTTGGCTATAGAATCGAAAGATTCTGTAGCCAGTCTTATCTTAGCAAACAAAATGTAATTTCAAACTGATTCGATTCAAATAGATAACATGAAAGTAATAAGAAAAAAAATCATATTACCATTTCAACAAATGACCAAAGATGGATCATGGTAGCTTGGAATTGATTATGGATTTAACACTGTTTTTGTTTTTTATTATTATGTTCCCTGTCATTTTAAGGTGCTTAACTTTCCTCTCTTCATTTACTCTGAGGCCCAAATTTTCCTGTTCTAGTGATTCACATTGAGTTGTGAGTGTTTTAATCTGAGTTTGAAGGATGGGAATATCTGTGTAATATCATTCAATCCAAAGCATATAGACGTCACATTGTACTGAAGGAACGACGTGTTGGTGAAGCGTGCAGTCACGCATGGCCATATCATATTTACCTACCATTTTCCCTTGACCAAACAAAATCCCAGAGAACCCCTTCTCATCCTTGAGACATGGTGGAAGATTCATAACAAATTCATAGGGTTCAACAGGACCAAACACTTGACAATCTGGGTCTTCCAAAGCTAGGAAATATTCAATTTCAGAGTCCGAGACCTCATTGACCTCGATCAGGCTGATCGAGCTCAAACAAGGTCTAGTTCGATTCCTCAATTTTCTTGAAATAAGACGACGAACTCTTTTGTTCTGAAACCCCAGAGCCATATGTTTTTGTTTTGTTTGTTTGCAAGATTTTTTGACATCGGGGCTCATAGTAACGTTCTGAACAACATCAAAATTAGGCACAGGAGGTTTAGTTAACACCGATTCAACAACCTTTTTCTCATGTGAAGACTGACTTGGCCTTATCTCATCTACAAGGTTTCTGTTAAGAGATCGTGGTTCATTAATTGGGAGGTCAAGCTATTTTTTAATCAATGGCTCATGTGAATTAGGGATTTCTATAGGAACGATCGTAACAAAACCATTTCTCATTAAAAATCCCTCTTAGCAGTCGCCCATGGTTGTCAAATGGTGAATCAATAGAATTTTAATCAAGCCATGGTGGAAAAGACTATATTTGAGGCTTTGTCTCTTATGCCTTTTAGACATTTTGTACATTGTAATGTCCCCCACCTCTTAGAGAGGTAATGAGGAGACTCAATGGCCTAGGCACCCCCACTAGGTCATAGTCTCACACTGAGGGGGGGGGGAAGTCAAGAAGTTAAAATTTATATTTTTAAGTTGACTTAAGAAAGGAAAAGGAAAGGAGTAAAAGATAACTCAATAGAAGAATAGAAGATTAACCTTGGGAGTTAACCTAACTCAATAGAGAATTAGAAGGAAAAGTATAAGTAAGAGGCTGGGGTGAACCTATTACTCATTCTGGTTTTGGATTAGAATTTGCTATTGATCTTGAGCATTCAGTTTGGGGGTTTGTTGTACAAACCCTTGTGAGCAACTCAGTGGTGAAATATCCACTCACCTTGTTCCGCATTTTGGTCTCGGGGATGAAAGACTCCTCCACACCATTCTAGTCTCAACCCATCTCCATATAGTGCTTCAGAAGGGGTAGGATCATCAGTTTGAGTGATTTTATGGAGGGTTATCATCATTCTACATTTGTCTGTAGATTGGGACGTCTTGGAGCCATAGGGGACGTCCTGTAATTCAGTAAAACTCAGATCTAGGGAGATCTGCTTGAGATCTGAGTTCGAAACTTCTCCCATGGGATTCTCATAGCCCGATCTATATTTGTGGAGATTTTTAGAGCATTTGGAGGCCTCCTTCATCAGGGTCGAACCAGCTAGGGTTTTAGTCATCCAGTGGGGCACCCCATTCAGTGGGAAATCCAGATCTACGGAGATTGAGAGGGATCTTGGAGATTCAGGCACCTGGGTTATTCTTACCATCGACCAATCTATATTCTTGGAGAGTTTTAGAGAATTTGGAGACCTCCTTCATCAGGGCCGAACCAGCTAGGGTTTCAGTCATCTAGTGGGGCATCCCATTCGGTGGGAAATTCAGATCTACGGAGATTGAGAGGGATCTTGGAGATTCAGGCACCTGGGTTATTCTTACCATCACCCGATCTATTAATTGGCATATTTCTTAGGGTGATTGGACACTTTTGGCAGCAGGGCCGAGTTATTGAGGGTTTCAGCCTTCTATTGGAG
>ML808261.1:82011-102196 GCA_009831015.1 Picea engelmannii
CTTGAGCATTCAGTTTGGGGGTTTGTTGTACAAACCCTTGTGAGCAACTCAGTGGTGAAATATCCACTCACCTTGTTTCGCAGCTTGGTCTCGGGGATGAAAGACTCCTCCACACCATTGTAGTCTCAGCCCATCTCCATCTAGTGCTTCAGAAGCGGCAGGATCATCAGCTTGATTGCTTTTATGGAGGGTTATCATCATTCTACATTTTTCTGCAGATTGGGACGTCTTGGAGCCATAGGGGATGTCCTGTAATTTAGTAAAACTCGTATCTAGGGAGATCTGCTTGAGATCTGAGTCCAAAACTTCTCCCATGGGATTCTCATAGCCTGATCTATATTCATGGAGAGTTTTAGAGCATTTGGAGGCCTCCTTCATCAGGTCCGAACCATCTATGGTTTCATTCTGTTATCCACAATTTTGGTCATCGAGATGATGTCATGATAATGTCATGATGATGGAAAATCAAGCTCTTTACTAAGAACACTTTCCTGAGAAAAGTTACATTTGTCTGCTTCCAAAAATCATGCTTTTAAGGGATGTTTGCAGGCTACCTATGTATTTTCCTGCGAGAATGCATGATTCTCGCAGGCTGCTTTAAGCTGGGGTGTGAACCTCTTGCACTGTAACTAATAGCCAGGGTGCGAACATGTTTCAAAGGAAAGAAAAAGATAAGATCTCGAATCTTCTAGAAGGGAATCTTCTAGAAACATGAGTTGTCTTCGAATGGTTATTCAAGTGCTGGCATTCCAGATATCTTGGGATCATTTCCTATCCAAGTAACTAATCTATCTTCTCTTATATATTGAGGAGATTTCTCATGGAAAGGGTTAAGAAGAATAAGCAGCAAGCTAGCTAGAGATTGATTAGAGAAATAGTGCAAGACTGTATGGAGAATTGATGCCATAGCAACAAGAGACAACAACAAGGTCATCACAAGTGGTTGATTTTCTTCATGCTTGAGCAAGTGTGTGTGTCAGAGCTAGGAACCATCGAAAGGAGACCTACGACATCAAGGCTCAGGTTGTAAGTTTCACTTTCAATTAATTCAATACAACAATATGTCCCTTTCCCATAAAGATGATGTCACTTTATTACATAACTCCTTGATCATATGTATGGACTAGATATTGAATATATTAATCTGCCTTTACTTCGATTGGTTTGTTCTGTTGTGATCTGGATGGGACGAGAGCATTGGAGCAAAGCTTGGAACAACAGAGATCTAAGGAAAGCGTTCATAAGGTATGTCCATAATCCTTACCTTTTAGTTCATTCAATAGACTAGATCTAGGGAAAGTGTATTATTCTGTCATGTTTTGTTCTAGATCCAGGTGGATCTAGGGAGATCAGTTTGTGTCCGCACTCACGGATTTATCCTATAACACAGTCATCCAGTGGGGCACCCCATTCAGTGGGAAATTCAAATCTATGGAGATTGAGAGGGATCTTGGAGATTCAGGCACCTGGGTTATTCTTACCATCGGTCGATCTATATTCTTGGATAGTTTCAGAGCATTTGGAGACCTCCTTCATCAGGGCCGAAAAAACTAGGGTTTCATTCATCTAGTGGGGCATCCCATTCAATGGGTAATTCAGATCTATGGAGATTGAGAGGGATCTTGGAGATTCAGGCACCTGGGTTATTCTTACCATCACCCGATCTATCAATTGGCATATTTCTTAGGGTGATTGGACACTTTTGGTAGCATGGCCAAGTTATTGAGGGTTTCAGCCTTCTATTGGAGCGTGGCATTCTTCAGCTGGAGAGTTTGACATTTAGATCTGCTTGTATTGATCTTCATTTCTTATTCAGCCTTTGGAGGCATTATTTTGTATTAGTGGGAGCATTTTGTAGCAGCTCATATCTATTGCTTGTACGACCATCTAAGGTTTATGCCAGATCGGCCATCTATTGTATTGATCTTACATTTCTCATAATAAAAAGGTCAGATCTTTGCTTGTGCTTATACATCTTGAATATATTGTGATCTCCATGTGTTGATGAATCTTGTATGAACTTAATAACTCAATAATTAGTAGTAGTTAGTGATTCCAAGAAAGAATTTGGCTTGGGATCATTACATACATGCTTCTCAACAGATCAAAAGACATGTTTAATTGAAAACCAATGAAATGCATCAACAATCGTATATGATAGAGGAAAACTAAACCATAATGACCCTCACAGATAAAAAATTGTTTGAGGATCAATAGAAGGTCATTACACCTAGATTTAACCAAAGAAATAGGGATACCTTTTCGCAACAATTGATTTTCCTGGAGTTCATGAAGAGGCTCCAAGGCACTTCTTGAATTTTTGAGTTTTTGAACCATTTCTCACCAGTGGATGGCAGTCCTATGGATTCACTCACAAACTCCTCGGTTAACTCCAACTGGGTATCACCAACGTTCTCTCTGCACCCATCGAAAGTCTGTGCAAAATCCCTCGCTACCTGAAGGTTATGGCCTTCGAACCTTTTAAGGAAGGCATCCCAGCCTTGAATTTTTAAATCTTCGACTGGATCGTCGTGTGATAGCAATGCTTGACATCCATTGGGCTCCAAACACACAATATGAGCCATAACAAACATGACTAGAATGTGACAAGGATGAATCAGAATAGTTCTAGGTTTTGGTGGTAGGATCAAAAGGAAGAGATCTGAATGGATAAAAGGAAAATAACCATAATGATGTCTATGTATAATCATAGCATGAAAATCGAGGGTTTGATCATGAGGCTTCACCACTCCTGGTAATGAAAACCTGACACACATAATCGATAACCTATACTCGTGATGAAATCTCATTAATTCACTGTTCCAACAAGGTTGGTTAAGTACATAGTGCAGTAGTTGTGCACTGATTAACATGACCACTAGCATGACCATTTTTCTTTGCAAAGGGTTTAAATATATCAACAAAAAAATCCTGAAAATTGAAATGCAAACCATCTAAACATATAAAAATTATATCAATATTCAAAACATTCCAAAGGTAAGTCATTCAAGTGTTAGATTTAGATTGGGTATAAGAACGATGACACCTAAAAAGAATGCCTTGTATAGAAAATATAATTCCAAGATAGGTTTTCATTTTTTATTCATGCTTTCAGTCATGAATCAAACATTAAAAAAAACGAAAACGCAAAGTTAAGGAATTTAATGAACACTTTTCTAATCCAGTAATCATCCCAAACTGATAATGTTTACAAGATGAGGTGAAGGCAACTACAGAAAATGTAATTTCTTGTTCAAATAATGAAATTGTGTGGGGCTTCCAAAAGGTCCCTTTCTGGCCTTCTATTTATGGAAGGAGACAATGTATCAACTACCTTCCTAGTTTCATTAATTACTTCATCAGTATTAGAGAGGATGAAGTCAAACGTGACACTTTTCACTGTGATTGGTATTTCGATGATGACTGTGGCTACTTGTGCTTTGTTGGATATCTGCGGAGAAACTTGCAGGTGGATGTGGATGAAGGTGAGGGGATATGGTGAGATGATTGGTGTAGGGTCAACAGGATACAACGAATTCTCGACGGCTGGGTGGAAGGACGTGATAGAAGAGAGGTGATTGGGAAAGTGTGGGCACCAGAATGTGGGCATTGAGGTGTGATGGGAAGGATGTGATGTGGCACATGAAGGTGACGAGGAGGCAGAGGAGAGGCTGTGATGGTAGGCATAGTGGGGACAACAATGACACAGGTGGAAGTGACACAGGAGATAGATGTTGAGAAGTGAGAGGAGGAGCTAGAAGGGATATGTGACATGAAGTAGGAGTGGGAGACACATGGAAGGTGGTGATAGAGAGATGAAAGGCGATGACATGACCACAAAGAGGGGACAAGCAAGTGGAAGATAGTTGTTGGCATGAGTGAGGGCATAAAGTGGAGGTAGTAAGAGNAGCAAGGAGGCACCACATAGTGGGGGGGGCACGCTTGCAAAAGCACCTGCTCAACCCCCCCCTGGTTAAAGGTAGAATATCATAGGGGGTTCGAGCAGTGCCGAGAGCCATTGATTTGAGCACTCTATGCTCGACCATAGATCTGAGCACGTTCTTTAGCAAAATGTGCCCGACCATCATTTTTCCAAAAAACTTAGGATTAAACATATTTTATGGTTTTTTTCCCCCTTCTTTCGTGCATTTTGACCAAGGTGCCATTTTCTAAGGGAAAAACAACCCCCCTTGCAATAATATGTGATAACACAATCATTGTGTCATTTTTTCCAAGATAAAACTGTCATCTATAGACTCCATTACCCTATAAAGTCACTAGTGCACTCAATATAGTGATTGATTGATCAAAACAACTGTCAAACAACCTTCCTTGAAACATTTACTAACATCTACTAACCTCAAATTAGACTAATCCATTGACTAAATTGTTGTTGTTGAAAAAAATTGCTACAACCATCTAACAACAACAAATTTATTTCAAAAGTGACATTAAAAGTTGATTAGACATTGCCAATATTTCTTGTGACATGTAGTTATCATTGGGCCAACTTAAAGCTATATTTTCTTGTATTTTTCAAGCATTTTCAAGGCATAATTATTGTGGATGTTGAAAAATACTTATTGTTGTTGTAAATAATTACATTTGCTACAATTTGATATCAACTTACTTAATTTTTAGAGGTCCATGGTCTAATGAAGCACTAATATCATTTGGTACTTGAAGGTTTCCATTATTTTCTATTTGTTGTCTTATTATGAGCAGGTACACCTTACTTATCTTTTTGCTTCATCTCCATAAGACATAAAGAACCTTTGACTTGAGTGACCTTTGAGAGGAGGGGGGTGAATTTCTTGTACCTTTTACCTTATCCTTCTTAAACCCTCGGGTCATTGGGGACTTCTCCCCTGGGGTATTACTCCTAAACTGAAATGGGTTTCCTATTAAGGTGGGAGTGATAGGTCACCCCCTTTTATGCCAATCTTGCATTCACTTGCCTTGGGCTTTGGGCAAGTACATATTGTGTAATAAAAAATCACAATGAATAAATCTGAATGATCTCTTCCCAATGACTAGCTATGGTGGATGGTCTCACCACCAAAACCAATCTCAAAACTCTCTAGGGTTTTTCGTTGCAAGAGCCAAAGCCACAAAATATCTCTCAATCCATTTTTTAGAAAATAACAAGTGAATAATGAGAGAGGGCACACTCATTCTACTTTTATCTCCTTGTTTACCCTTTTTGGACCCTTTTACCCTTTTAATAAATTAAAGAGACTTTATAAGCTTTAAGTTACTTAAAACACCCCTTTTTATTAACTCCTTTTTAATGCACTAAAGTGATTAATTGGATTTTGAGACATTCCTTGATGCTAGAGTCCCTTTCTCATCATCCCAACCTCTAGATATTTTTGTCCTGGTTCCAATGAGCTATTACACAAAGGTATCCACTCAGATAATATGATCCATATAATACATTTAATGTATTTAATTAAAGTATGCTCAATAATAACCCAAAATTATGGAAATCATCAGAATGCCACATAACCAAGAGAGAACTATGTAGAAATGATCCTGATGACGAATGATGGTGAATTGACTAGTAGATGCCCATATAACTCCTCCAAATTTCCCGAGCTCATTATTAACCTCATGTTACCCCTATGGTTAGGCTGACATAAGCTCATAAGGTCACCTCTAACTACGGAGCATGGGAATCCAAAAATGGGGACATTATAGTCCTCCCTTCCCAAATATTGCTTGTCCTCATGTAATTCCATCACAATATAACACTCCATTGACTGAGCAAGACTAAAACTAACAATGATACCAGGGTCCCAAACCACCCTAAAAGATGTGAATCATCCTCTATTCAATGCGTTATCCAGAAAAGTGTGGACATAAGAGGCCTCATGAATATTGTCTCTAAGTAGAGAAACTTGGTACTACAATAAATCAATCAACCCCTCAATGAAATTCTTTGTTATGGAACCAATCTCATGAGAACAAGAACTAACTCGCATCTCTATGTCACCTGCTAAATTGTCTAGTACTGAAATCCTAGGGTCCCATGCTAACCTCAGAAAGGGACCACCATGTTGATGTTGTGCTATTATGATCATAATTATCTGACCATCATGCCCAATGTGCATCCTCCTCTCTTGGAAATCCACACTGACATACCTGCAAGGGCTGAACCTACCACCATGAATAGTAGTCTGCATAGGCATCGAAGTGAAGTCACGGCCTGCAAATCCATTTCAACACTTGATCTCAAATATCAGAAGAGGAAGTATGTCATAATCACTGGTAGTGACTCTGGGTTTCACATGGACTCTAAACATCTCTCCACTAGATAGATTTGTCACCTTGGATGACTTATACTCCAAAGAAACCATCGGGAAGTGCGTGAACTAATCAATCACCGCATACATAATATCTTCCCACTGTACTCTCGGTATACCTTTGATGAAATTTTTCAATATGCTATCCCACTATTACGTATACTTGGAAAAGGACTGCATCAATCCTATGGGATAAGTGTGCTCTGACCTGCTCTGCTTCCAAGTCATACACTCCCCCATATCTCCCCCTAGATTGTCCGCGAAGTCCCTCCTCTCTTGGGCCTGCCTAGATGATGTGAAAAAATCTCTTCTCATAGCACTGATATGCAAGGTTCTAATAGAAGATTTCCCTTGACCACCTCTGATAGGCCAAAAAATCATAAGCAACACAAACTTGGTCAACTCATCAGAAGGCCACGCCTCCAAGCATCCAATCCTAAGAATCTCAAGAGTAAACTCCAGAAAGTGAAAATTGACCATCTCATCTGCATCAACTACTAAGTTGTTGAATAATGCAGTCCTTGAATCCCAAACTAATATCTAAGGGGAATCATCATGCTGTCATTACATCCCTCTGATCATGACCATAATATCACCTATCTCATCCTCATGTGTCTTTTTGTATATAATGAGGGCGCCAAATAAAAAAAATATATGTGTCTTCCACTGTCTGCAAGACTATAAAATGACGAGTGTTTTGGTCAACTCCAAGTGTATGACCAAGAGATCATAATGAAGTTTGGAAGCATACTTGTGCCTATCCTTCTCCCTGACCCTCATCTAATTATATCCCATATGAAGGTCTATCATCAAGGGATATGCTGCTCCCTGAGGCTCACCCATCCACTCACTGATCCTGGGAAACCTTGACTCAATGGTGTGTTTGAAAAATTCATCCGGAGGTCTCCCTGTCAGAAACACCCCACAACACCATTGTGAACTCCTACGTGCCAATGAATACCCCTGCACACTGTTCTCAATCACCGAACCACATTGTACCATCCAATATCCTATAGGTGCTACTATATCCATCACTCTACTGATGTCACCTGAACATATTCCCTAGAGCATGCCCATGTCAGTCATATACATGTCCACCCAATCCATGGATGCATATACTTCTTTGCATCTTGGTCTGTAAGAAATGTGCTCAACTATCTCCTTTGTAGCTAAGACTTGAGCCTTTAGCGAGCTCCCCAATAGAATCAACTCATGATTCCCACAATGCAAAATAGGCGCATGGTAAAAAATATGTGTCAAACCTCTCCTCAAGCACCTGCAAATTTGAATGCTCCTCATGCAAAATAGTCACAATAGGCTCCTCCCTCAAATCATGAGTGCCACTCATGCTCCCATGTGTCATGGCTACCAAATATGATGGCATATCTTTTGTTGTCAAAGATGCAGAGTGTGCCAAACTCAGGTGGTAATAAAGCTCCTCAACCTCCCTTTCCTTTTCTTCAACGAACTTAAGAGAAAGGTCCCTACCCATGAATAAATTTAAGTAATCAAACTTCATCTTCTCTAATGTTTCTTTGATGATGTGTAATTGAGCACTAGTGACTCCACTTGCAAATCCTTTTTGTCTCTTCTACATCTAGGTTTTCCAAATAAGAGTTTCAATGAATCTATGAGCACCATTTTTCCTTGTGAACACTTGTAAAATTTTCTCCTGTATGACCAATAATTTATCCTCCAAATGGCGCAATGCTAACAGACTTTGTTCAATTTCATCCAAGTGGTATGGACTCTAACGCAATAGATTCTCTGATTTGTTTTCATCTATAAGAATACTATCCCCATAAAAAAAATGACTCACTAGATGATTCCATGCAATATTTACTTACCGTACATTGAACTGTCAAATGTTGGGATTAATGTGCACCATCACCACCAAAATCAACCTCTCCTTTTTCATCCTCCACGCATGACTCCTGAGAAGATAAATCCATATCCCACGACAATTTTTCAAATACCTAGTCTTTGTCATATTTAGGTACAATCTCACCCGCATCATCATAAGTATCATAGATAGGATAAGGCATTGAATCCTCATCATACTTAGGTGCTCGCACACCCTCATCATCATGGGAATCACTACTAAGATAGAATGTTGAATCCTCAACATCAGTTGATTGAAACAATTCACCATGTGCACCATCGACCTATCCATCATGTGTGCTAGTGTTATGGGCCTCATACGACAATGCTAAAGGTGTACTATGTTTTGTTTTTCCACCATCCTCAATTTTAGAAGCATCATGATATTTAGAAACTAATTCCCTTTTCCTTGGCACCTTCACCTTTTTTCCCACTGATACTTGGGGTTCATACCACTCAGGATGTTTGATGGTGTAAAAATCCTTGAATGACATGGTTGCATGAAATGGATCACTAAGCACCATGTATTCCCTCAAATAATATGTAAACTCTTCATCATGTCCTTTATGTCCTGTTAGCGTCGGAAGTCACTCATGGATTTCTTGCAGGAGCAGAGCCCGACACCCATCAGTTTAATGTCACAATTTTTTTATAAAGGGGTGATCAAATGGAGATAATGGCTCGAGGAGGTATCACTCTAACTCAGGGACTGAGTTTGGTATGCAAAGAACAAAGGAGTTCTGGAATCCTAACTTCAGCCAGTGAGTTGATTAAAAGATGAGCAGGTGGAAGACTTAGGAGGGAATGAACAAACATTTCTGGGCAGCAGGCTTGCAGTGGTTTGTAGGGGAAAAACTCTGAACGCAGGATCCTACCGGTTCAGGGCTTCAAGAAACTAAATAGAAGACTTGACTGGATCCTCCAATTCCAAGTCACTCAGCGCTGGGGAAATCACAAGAACTAATTAGAGACAGTGCAACTATTACAGTGATCCATTACAACATCATCCTACAATAGCTACAGCTCGACTAGATCCTCCAATTCCGAGTTTCTCTAACACAGTGTAAACAAAGACATGAAGGAAACTGGCATTCATAAGGAAAGAAGTCTCAAAAGTTCATGCATAACCAGAATAACAGTGCTTCATTAAAATATAACAACTGGGAGCTCTGCTTAACCATCGACGCTTCAAAAATGGCAAAACTGCCTACATATACTCAAAACAACAACAACAACAAAATCGAGACGTTGCATTAAAAAAACTTTGTGTCTGCATGGCTTCGGACAATCTACGCATGCAGACTGAATGATCGTGCGCCTATGATAGACATCTCCATAACTTTGTGTGGTTCCAACAAGGGGAGTAGCTGATACATTAAATGCCGAGCTAGCGTGTGCAGGCCTCCTTCGGCTGGTTGAGAACTCGAGCCTGGCCTCTCTGGAAGAATGGGTACACAGGGCCCTCCTGAGCAGACTACTGGTCAGACCTTCCATACTTCATACTTAATGCATGAGAGGAGGTTTCACCCACCCCTTCTTGTCTTTATTTATTCCAAGTGAAGGCCGAGGGCAGGATCATATCAGATGGTACCCATAGATCGAGATGATCCCTTCAGCGACTGGACTCGGCACCTTTGGACCCTTTCAACACAAATCCTTTTAAAGTGACTGTGGGTTGTGACCCCGCGCTTATTCCCAAAGCACTTTCGACGTTTGTGAATGGAAGAAATAAATCTTTGCTTCTTCTAATTGCGAGGAGCGAGGCGCCGAGAAGGCTTAATCTGGTGCCATGAGTCCCCCTAGATCTGACGGTTCATAACTCCTCTGACGATACCGTGGGCCCTGATATGAGACCCTCTCGACACCTCGTGCATCGAAATATAAAGGAGCTTCTCTTTGCATCTTGGAGTCGCGATGGGCGAAATGCCGAGGTAGCTTAATCATGCGCCAGGTGTCCTTTAGGATCCGACAGTTCTGAACTCTTCTCGTGCTGCTGTGGGACTAGGCCTTGAATGCTCTTCACACCTCATGCATCGCAAAGTAACGGAGCCACTTTTCACACTTTGAAGTCGCGAGAGGTGAAATGTCGAGGTAGCTTAATCATGCGCCAGGTGTCCTTTTAGATCCGACAGTTCTGAACTCTTCCCATGCTGCTGTGGGCCCAGGCCCTGAATGCTCTCGGCACCTCGCGCATCGTGAAGTAACAGAGCTTCTTTTCTCACTTTGAAGTCACAAGAGGTGAAATGCCGAGACGGCTTAATCATGCGCCAGGTGTCCTTCTAGATCCGACGACTCTTAATTCTCCCGATGCTGCTATGGGTCCCATCTACTAATGCCTCTCGCAACTTACAGCTTCGCGAGTTGGAGCATCGAAATTTGGTATCCTCCCCTTGCAAAGTCCCGAGATGCGATGGTCAGTGAAGGTTGACTTCTTCCAGGCATTTTTTGCAACTCGCTATCTCATGCAACCCAAAGACATGGTCCACCCTTCGAACTCACAAATCCCGATTTCAAGAGATAACTGCTGTGCTATATTTGACGTGACTTGGTTAATCTGCAATTACCCTTCAATCGTTGTTCTGCTCTATCACTGAATCCTTTTCGCTGAAGAACAAAATGCCCACTCGCTTGATTTTAAGTCCGAAAAGGACTTCTTTTATGCGCTGCGCTTGGGCGCTCCTCAAGCAACCTGCATACCTATGTATCCCAATACCAAAGACAAGAAATGTTGCTAACATTAGGCTCCATGGGGGATAGAGTCATCCTTGTGATGCTCTAAGGACTCATTCTGTAGTTCCAGTTGCCTTTCTGTTGGGCTATGGAGTCATGCTGAAAACATCCCGCTGCTGAAAATACAGGCCGAAAATAAAAGTAACAAAATAAAGCTACATGCTCAAAGGAGCTTATTTATATACAATCCTAAACTAATAAAATATTTTATATGGGCTAGGTGAAAAAGAACTTCCACCATAGCCATTCAAGCAGCTTCCTGGATAGAAGCTCCTTCCTCCTGTCGATGATCACCAGCAGATGGTGTAACCGTGACAGCAGAATGGTTACGCTCTTCATCCCCTCCTTACAGGCTGAGGTTGAGATGAAATGGGGTGGCTCCAATTTATGAAGTAAATGCAACTCCATGTATTCCTTCACAGGCTCATAGGACCAGTGGTAGACTCCAGAAAATTGGCGATAGGCAGCCTCCTCTGCTACACAGCTGTGGATGTGTGGTTGAATATCTATGGTAAACACAGGTGGGTGGATAACTGTCGTAGGCTGGTTGATCTTAAGCAGTGGCTGCTCACTGACTGGATCTGAATGAAGGGAAGACTGCCCTTCTGGTTATTTTTCCTCTTCTTGTTGGCTCTCCTCCAGGTCCGATTCATATTCATCATAAATAGGGACCATGGGGGAATTTTGCTTGCTGACTGGCTCTTCAGTATGTTTATAGTGATCGAATGTAGGCTAATCTTGAAGCTCATCATCACTATAATATTCATCAAAAAGGGGCTGACCCTTATCTTTATGATCCTCCTCCAAAATGGTGATCCCGTAAAAAATATTCGTTTCAGGGATAGTGGGACCTGCTGCTTCTGGTTGCTCATACATAATCTTCTTCTCTTTAATCTCAGGTGAAAATATATCGTCAGAAACTCCTTGGAGAAAAAAAGAGGGAACCTCTTCCACAATAATGTATTCTTTACAAACGGGAAGGTCTCCATCCTTAGAAACAGGGTTTCTAGGAATATCTGCTTCAACTCGACATTTAGGTGAGCCATCTACCATGGACCACATCTTCTCTACAAACTCATAATCTCCACAGGAGGCATGTTGATCTTTATGAACATCTAAAAGAACAGACACATCTGATATGATGTCAGATGCTTCCATCCTCGAGCTAACACCACTCATATCATTCAACACCTCAATTTTTTCACAGCAGATGCTTTCCTCCACAGTAAAGGATTTATCATGGACATGGTCTTTAGGGCCAACAAAGGCTTCATGAAGTGAATAAAACTCTTTACAACAACTTCCAAACAAGTGAACAACTGGATAGTAGTCTTTTCAAAATGAATTGAAAGCTGTATGAAAACCTGCTAAAGAGCAAATGCTTGCAGCGGGAAGAGACCAACACCATTCAAGAGAAACTCCCTTTAATGAATACCTGAAGAGCTTAATCCAGACATCCTCATGCGTAATATTGTGTCAGTGGATAGCCTCATGGAAGTCTAGTAAATGCTCAGCTGGTACCTCCCAATCCTTTGCATGAAATTCGGGGAGGAAATCTTCCCAGATGTCTCTATCAGGAAGTGCATTGGAAAACCAACTATTTGAGAAAAGTCACAGAAAGAAAACCTTTGAGCCAGAATTTTCTCCATATCGAATCAGTGGAGTCACCAATCGATCCTCGAATCATGAATTCACTAGGTGAAAGATGCGCAGCTTCAAGTGTGTCTAGTCCTTGTTCACCATCAAAGGCCAGATCTTAACATTGTTATTACCCCAAGAAGCTTCTCAGGCTGAGAAAGCAGCTGCTGAAACCTTCTTGAGAAAGCTCCTTAGGGTCATCTTTCAGATGTGCTAACAGTAGTCACAGCCAAAACAATGATGTGGAAACAATGGAGTCGCCACAGTGGAGTCACCAGGTGCAAAGTAGCAATCTTTAAGGGCTCTGATGTCTGATGCACATTCAGAATCAGAGGCTCAATGTCGTTCTGCCCAGGGAAAATATTCACTTCATCCCCGACAATGACGCCAAAAATGTTAGCGTTGGAAGTCACTCCTAGATTGCTTTCAGGAGCAGAGCCCGACACCCATCAGTTTAATGTCACGATTTGTTTATAAAGGGGTGATCAAATGGAGATAATGGCTCGAGGAGGTATCACTCTGACTTAGGGACTGAGTCTAGTACACAAAGAACAAAGGAGGTCTGGAATCCTAACTTCAGCCACTGAGTTGATTAAAAGATGAGCAGGTGGAAGACTTAGGAGGGAATGAATAAACAGTTCTGGGCAGCAAGCTTGTAGCGGTTTGTAGGGGAAAGACTCTGAACGCAGGATCCTCCTGGTTCAGGGCTTCAAGAAACTGAATAGAAGACTTGACTGGATCCTCCAATTCCAAGTTACTCAGCGCTGGGGAAATAACAAGAACTGATTAGAGACAGTGCAACTATTATAGTGATCCATTACAACATCATCCTACAATAGCTACAGCTTTACTGGATCCTCCAATTCCGAGTTGCTCTAACATAGTGTAAACAAAGACATGAAGGAAACTGGCATTCATAAGGCAAGAAGTCTCAAAAGTTCATGCATAACCAGAATAACAATGCTTCATTAAAATATTACAACCGGGAGCTCTGCTAAACCATCGATGCTTAAAAAATGGCAAAACTGCCTACATATACTCAAAACAACAACAACAACAAAATCGAGACGTTGCATTGAAAAAACTTTGCGTCTGCATGGCTTCTGACAATCCGCGCATGCAGATTGAATGATCGTGCGCCTATGATAGACGTCTCCATAACTTCGCGTGGTTCCAACAAGCGGAGTAGCTGAGCCATTAAATGCTGAGCTAGCGTGTGTAGGCCTCCTTCGACTAGTTGAGAACTCAGGCCTGGCCTCTCTGGAAGAATGGGTACACAGGCCCTCCTGAGCAGACTGCTGGTCAGACCTTCCATACTTCATACTTAATGCATGAGAGGAGGTTTCACCCACCCCTTCTCATCTTTATTTATTCCAAGCGAAGGCTGAGGGCAGGATCATATCAGATGGTACCCGTAGATCGAGATGATCCCTTCGATGACTGGACTCAGCACCTTTGGACCCTTTCAACACAACTCCTTTTAAAGTGACTGTAGGCTATGACCCCGCGCTTATTCCCAAAGCACTTTCGGCGTTCGCGAATGGAAGAAATAAATCTTTTCTTCTTCTAATTGCGAGGAGCGAGGCACCGAGAAGGCTTAATCTGGTGCCACGAGTCCCCCTAGATCTGACGGCTCACAACTCCTCTAACGATACCGTGGGCCCCAGTACGGGACCCTCTCTATACCTCACTCATCGGAATATAAAGGAGCTGCTCTTTGCATCTTGGAGTCACGATGGGAGAAATGTCGAGGTAGCTTAATCATGCGCCAGGTGCCCTTTTAGATCCGATGGTTCTGAACTCTTCCCGTGCTGCTGTGGGCTCAGGCCCTGAATGCTCTCGGCACCTGGTGCATCGCGAAGTAATGGAGCCGCTTTTTTCACTTTGAAGTCACGAGAGGCGAAACACCAAGGTAGCTTAATCATGCGCCAGGTGTCCTTTTAGATCCAATGGTTTTGAACTCTTCCCATGCTGCTGTGGGCCTGGGCCCTGAATGCTCTCGACACCTCACGCATCGCAAAGTAACGGAGCCGCTTTTCGCACTTTGAAGTCGCGAGAGGTGAAACGACGAGACGGCTTAATCATGCACCGGGTGTCCTTCTAGATCCGACGACTCTTAATTCTCCTGACATTGCTATGGTTCCCAGCTACTAATGCCTCTCGCAACTTGTGGCTTCACGCGTTGGAGCATCAAAATTTGGTATCCTCCCCTCGCAAAGTCCCGAGATGCGATGGTCAGCAAAGGTTGACTTCTTCCGAGCATTTTTTGCAACTCGCTATCTCGTTCAATCCAAAGACATGGTCCGCCCTTCGAACTCACGAATCCCGATTTCGAGAGATAACTGCTGCGCTATATTTGACGTGACTTGGTTAATCTGCAATTACCCGTCAATCGTTGTTCTACTTTGTCACTGAATCCTTTCCGCTGAAGAAAAAAATGCCCGCTCGCTTGATTTTAAGTCTGAAAAGGACTTCTTTTATGCATTGTGCTTTGGCGCTCCTCGAGCAACCTGTAGACCTGTGTATCCCGATACCGAATACAAGAAATGTTGCTAACATGTCCTATTTGCTGCCTCTTTGAACCACTAGCCCCATTATTCCCTGCATTGTTTTTATGGCTTGACATAGCTCGCATCAACTATTTTCTCTCTTGTGCAAGAGTATTACAGATATTACTCATGTTGAATTCTACTTCTATAAGTGATATATTCCCCATATCCTTGCCTCATGAAACCACAAACCCCCTCTAGCTGGCAGGATTTAGGCTTTGATACCACTGTAATTTTCTGACTAGGTTTTGGGAATTTTTTTCTTTAGTTTATCAGCCTGGTAATTTAGTCAAACAATTGGATTACAGCCACTAAATTCTACTATGATCCTCTTATTATCCTGCTACAGGTTGGTAACTATGTGTATATGACTTGTAACAATTATTCACCACAACACTCAACACTATAATCCTTGGATACTACTAATATAGTTTAAATGTTCAGTTGTGTGTTTTACTATAAGTCCCCCTTTTATGAATAATGCACATACACATATATTTTTTGGAGAAGAGAATATTATTGCAAATATAATAACATAGATTTCACTACATTTCTTCAAACACAATGGCACGAGCAAGTGGTAATTTATTAAAAATGTTGACCTCTTATAGTAGCTTCTAGATCTGATATATACAATGGGAAATGTGAGTGTTGTAAGGTATTGAGGCATTGGAAGAAGCTTTCTTATGCTTCCAGCAAATACAAAACGACCTCTATAGGCCCCCACGTCTACCAACAAGGATACTCGACCCCTTTTCTATTCAAATCAGTCCAAAATTGATATATGTAATCATCTCCAGCACTTTGTGAGCAGGATGTAGGTGGCAACCTTGAATACACCCTCTTTGCAACCTAAAAAATGATTCCAAACATCAAACAAATTGTCCTTTGTCAAATCACACAACCCCATGATATATGTAATCAGCTCCAACACTTTGTGAGCAGGCTATAGGTGGCATCCTTGAACACGCCCTCTTTGCAACCTAAAAAATGATTCTCAACATCAATAAAATTTTCCTGTGTCAAAGAACATGACCCCACAAAAATTACTTTCTCTCAGATGGAAAAATAGGGCTCTGTATTTTTTAATATCAGTCCACATAGTTCAACTTAGTCACCAACAGAAGAATGTTGCCTCTACCATGAGAAAAATACCCCCTTTAACATAAAAACGTTCCAGCAGAGAAGATCACACTTCTTTTCCCAGTAAATCGATCCCCCACTCTATTAAACTCAAACCCACTAAAATGAATGACTCAGATACAAGAGGAAATTTGGCCCCTTGATGAATAAACTTGACCAATATATAAAATAATGCTCAATAGGTAAGCTCAACCTTCTCAAACAAAAATCAACTTATACACAAAAAAAGCAATGATGGAAACTTGGCCACACTGAAGCACAATGAATAAATCTGAATGATCTCTTCCCAATGACCAACTAGGGTTGATAGTATCACCATCGAAACCAATCTCAAAACTTTCTAGGGTTTTTTGTCCCAAAAGCCAAAGCCACAAAATCTTTCTCAATTTGTTTCTTAGAAAATAACAAGTGAATAATGAGAGAGGGTGCCCTTATTCTCCTTTTATCTCCTTGTTGACCCTTTTTGGACCCTTTTAATAAATTAAAGTGACTTTATAAACTTTAAGTCACTTAAAACACCCCTTTTTATTAACCCCTTTTTAATGCCCGAAAGTTATTAATTGGCTTTTAAGACATTCCCAAATATTAGAGTCTCTTTTCTCATCATCCCAACCTCTATACATTTTCGTCCCGGTTCCAACGAGCTATTACACAAAGGTATCCCCTCATATAATATGATCCATATAATACATTTAATGTATTTAATTACAGTATGCTCAATAATAACCCAAAGTTATGGAATTCGTTAGAATGCCACGGAACCAAGAGAAAACTGTGCGGAAATGATCCCAATGATGAAATATAGTGAATGGACTAGTCTGGCATGAGCTCATAAGGTGGCCTCTAACTACAAATAAAGGGAATCCAAAAATGGGGTCATTGCACTACTGCAACCACACACTTTCCACATCACATCCAAGTCTGCAAAGAGTAAAGGGAAATCATCGTGCATATTCACACATCCAACCAACTATTCCCTTGTGACTCAACTTGCGATGAATTTCACAAGTATGGCTTCCTTGGTTGATTTATTCCCCATATTCATATGTGTCTTCGGATATGAAACATCCCATATGTACCAAGAACCGTACGTCCATACTACCTTTTCCCCATAATTCATCACCTTACCATGTTGTTGCATCTACATCTCTATGCCTTGGAACGGTTAGGCTTCATCCTCAACCATGCTTCCCAAAGCAAGAGAAACATCCATGCCCAAGTAATCTCTTCATGTTGCAATATTCTTGTCCACACAACCCTCCAAACCAGGACAAGTCCTCAAATCACCTCCTTCCGTCAAGTCACCCCTCCGCAGCTCAACATTTGAGATGAGTGTGGCCAACACAACCACACTCCTCAAATGTCCCAACGAGTTTTCCAAATCACTCTAAGTAGAATCAGTCACTCCCAAAGTACTTCCATGCCTTAAACACATACGAACCAATACTTCTTTCAACCTCAACCAATGACTCCATCAGATCTCTGATTCATCGCAAAATCATTCACAAGTCACCAAGGTACACTCTACCTCATCCAATGTCCTAAGGAGATCGAACACTACCCAAGTCACTTGGTCTATTTTATTCCCATTTAGTGTTAGCCTATGGCTTACCTTTACAAATCACTAAGTCTAAATTGCCACCTATATTTGTATTATTCATTTAGGATATTAGTAATATATCCTCAAGTGATGACTAATGAGTTAGTTAATATTGCCTAGCCTAGTCATCATGCATGATTTTAGGATCTAGAGAAAATCTCTCTATGAGGTGGCATCACCCATTGTACTATAAAGATGTAACATTGGAGTGAATAAGAAGGTGTTGGCTATTATGCCTTTTCCTCCATGTTGTTGTTCTTGTCTCTAATTTATTGTGTTTAATTTCTTCAATTGGTATCAGAGCCTGAGGTTGTGAATCCGATCAAATGAGGAGATGCTGTTGAAATTTTTTATTTGTTCAGATCACAGAGCCTGTTGAAATTTGTTGAGGAGATATCTTGATACAATGCAAATTTTCATTGGTTAATGATGAGAAAGTTTTCTTGCAGCAAAATAAGTCAACGAATGTTAAGGTGCAGCTGATGGTGCCAAGTAAAAGAAGAGCTAAGATGCTCTGAAAGCTAAGTAATATCTTTTTTATTCAAACTTGTCGCTGAATAATTTGATAATTTTCTGGTGGCACTTTTATGAAGTTTGTCAAATCTCTTTTATTTCACCATGGGTGCAAAGTATTTGGCAGCTTAGTGGTCATTTTTTTATTTTTAGTGAGCAGATCTATTATAAATATTGAATGCATGTAATCCTTTGTCTGATCCTCATGTAAAAGCCGAGAGATCTAAGTCTCGTGCATGATGTGTCTTAACATGGAAAATTTATAAATAAAAAAATAAAAAATAAAAAATAAAAAACATTTCTCATGACCTAGCTCTGCATATACCAACGATCGATCCCCTACAAGAACTGTGGTTGATCCAGTCGAACCAACATCTCTGTGCTGACTATTTTCTGTATTGAGAAATTCTTTTTTTTCCTGTTTTACCCATTGCTTTGTAAGCGCTTTGGTCTATAGTTGGGAGGGCGTGACAGATTTCAAGCAAGGAGCAACATGCATCTGCACACCTAACAATCCATGCACACATCTTGATCCACATGATCACATCTAGAAATCTGCCTGCAAGAACTCTCCACAGAGATTGATCCACACTTATTTGTCTTACATCCACGATCCGACTTATCATTTCTTCGCCTGGGGTTATTGCGTGCAAAGGTTCTTGTGTGTGTAGCCAAGGTCCGTCAACGCAACAGAGTTATGATTCTTTCCTTGATCGGTTTCTACGCTACTGTTTTGTCAATGTGAAGATAAAAATGCTAATTTTTCCTGCTTCCCGGAATCAAAACAAAGAGGACCTGCAAATCAAAAAACAAAACAAAAAGGAGGATCCCTCTCCATCCAAAACTGATCGTTGCCCAAAATCACTAGGACTGTTTTTTGAATGGATATGAGATCTAAACCATAGTGCAAATGCGATCTGAACTGATTTGAGAGGAAACAACACATGTCTGTTGGAGAATTAATTACGAGAGGTTGAAAATTGTTCGCCAGAGGTCAAGATGGTTAGCTAGAGTCCCAATTCCCATGCATGTTTTCTGAGATTGGACTAGGATGGATATTTGTCAATCCAATAGTCATTTGGAAATTAATTCACACATATTCTCACGACCAACAATCCACAAATTGCCCAACAATTTGTGCCCGGATCTATTCAAACTGATTCCAGATTCAGTTTGACCTAATATTGAAGTTGGCGGCATGCACGACAATAGGAGAGGAAGCGGCTTCAGAGGTAATTGCACAAGATAAACTTTGGTGCAAATGGCTGGACGACTATGCGGTGAACGTGGAGGGTGATTGGTTGATGCGTGTGTGCGTGGAGCTCCCAGAGAACAGTTGTCAGCTGCGTGTATTGACTCGTTGAAAATACGAGAAAATATTGTTGATATTATGCTGAGCTTGCTCATCACAAGGAGATTATGCCGAGCTTGAGATCATCACAAAGTTCATCGAATGTAAAATTTGCAGCAATTGTGGAAAATGAACTTCTTATTTGTTTATTCATGGTCACAACAATTCGTCGTACACACAGGTATGGCATTTCAGCGTTCCAAAATAAATTCGGCATTGAAGTATTCAGATATGATCATAGAATCGAGATTTAGCAACCAGAGTGTTAAATTCAGAGGAGTTTTTAAAATGTAAATTAATGGAAAAGAGCAAATCAAAGAATCTACTGAAAACTATTGGAATGATTGGAGTAGTATATGAAGAATATTTTATTAAAATATTCTTTTTGGGAGTCATAAGAAAAAGTGACATCTTAATCTTCTAAAATTTGTGAAAGAGGAAGATTTGATGTTAGTTTAATTTTGCATTCAAGGAT
>ML808261.1:102603-116125 GCA_009831015.1 Picea engelmannii
CAAGCACTCAGTTAATGAAATTCAAGCACAATGGAGCGCAAGTAATCAAGAAGCAACGAAGATATTAAATTAGCAATCATATCAGCAATGCACAAATCAAGCTTGTAATGGAAGGATAATTGGACATGACTTGGAGTCGAAAACATCATCAAATTTGAACATCAACTCAACTTTGAATCATGATTTATTGTAACATGCAAATAGTCAATTGGTAAGTTTACTTGTGTTAATAAATCAAGTGAAATTGAATTTGTCATAAGGTGCATTTTCGGCTGAGCCCGACACCCAAGAGTCATTGTATTTTTGAGTCGTAATTGACAAAGATGAGTAGTTGAATGAATCATTGTAATACTTTGGGATGCATTTTCGGTGGTAACCGACATCCTCAACTTGTTGAAAATTTCAAGCGAGCGAGAAACAAATTCAAGTGAGCGTGAATAGCAAGCATGCATGGAGTTCAAATTCAAGTGAGCGAGTTGCAGATAATCCTTCTTCTGTCGAGTCAAAATTATAATAAGGATCTACCAACACAAGGAGACCTTTTTTTAGTGTTTTAAAATGGCTCGAAGTCTTGAATTATTAGAGTTACTGAACACTCTAATAAACACCACTGAAGACAACACAGTGACATTGAACAAACAAACTCTTCAATCAATGCTAAATTGTTTGCAAGTGACACAAGCTAAAGTTAGACTTCTTCAATCTCTATCCCAGCTATTGAATGATGAGTTGATAGATCTCAAAAATCAACAGCCAGTGAAGTGTTCTTAACTAGTTTTTTGTTCAACACAACCCTCTCTACGATGATAATGATGATGATGATGATGATGATGATGCTTTTGATCAATGACTAGTGAAGGAACAACACAGTGATACAACTTCATAATTAGTTTCAGATAAAGTTGAATATATTCATGAACCTACAATTCAAGATTTTTCTTTTGATTTCAGTGAAGAAAACCTTTCAATGATGCATCAACATGCAGTAAATCCACTTTCATGGATTTCAAAGCAACCGGTTCAAAATACTCTTTCCAAGCCCATCATCAGACCTTGGGAAGAAATCATCTACAACAAGAATAGAACAGGACTTGGATATTACAAGGAAGTTACCTTTCATATTCCTAATTATTCCAAACCAATCAAGTTCCATAGTGTTGGATTCCTTCAAGAAGCTTCAACTTCACCTGTTCAAGTTCAACATCAGAACGATAAGTGCCAACATTGTAATCGAGTTGGTCACAAGGAGAATCAGTGTTTTGATCTCCATCCTTGCTAGCATTGTGGCAAGCATAACCATTCTTCAAATAGATGTTCAACACTGAAGAAACCTGCAAGATTGAAGATTCACTATGAGTGGATTGATCCTTGGAAATGGTCATCAACAACCAAGCGATTATATAAGTCTTACCGTATAATACAATCTCGAGTAAAGACGTGTTTTTGAAAAAAATAGTGAAATGTGTATATAACTCCAAAGTGGTCCCTTTATGGCGTAGCTTTCGAGCATGGCCCTCACGGGATGAGATAACATGTGGTTTTTTCTGCATGCCCACTTTGTTTTGTACTCAAATGGAACAAGTATGGTACTCTCTTGAGCCTAGAAAGGGGGAGTACACAGATGTAACTCTCATGCACCTTAAGGGGGGGAGTTCAAAATTCCAGTGAAGATGGTTCATGAAACCACTTATGGTCTCTCCTTTCAGCTAGCAAAGGGGGGAATTGATTATAGAATTGAAGATGGTTGTCAGACAGAAAGTTTCAACAACAACAAACATCAAGTATGCCAGATAGGCATGAAATTTTCCAAATGGGCAACTGCGGTCTATAGATGATAGACTTTGATAGGATTATGGTTCAATGACTTGAAATTGAATCATACACATGATACATTGGGATGTTGTTGGACACCTAAAAGTGTCCATATTGGTTAGTGGTTATCCAAAAACCATCAGATACATGGTATCAATTGGTTAGTGGTCATCCCAAACCACAGATTCAGAGAGCACTTTCAGTGATACACTGATAGTAGAGTGGTGATACTACATGTTCACCAATTAGCAGAAGGCATCAGATTCTTCTAGCTAAAATACTTGGAAAAATGATCAAATTGTCAAGCAATCAGGAAATGTTCAGATATTGTAGTTGTTCACTTCCATATCTCATCTCTCTTCCAGTTCATTTCAAATGAACATGCTCAGCATCCAGATTGGTGGTTTTTCAGGAAGTTCTTCATTGAGGCTCAGCACAAGAGTTTCAGTATGAAGACATGGAATTGATATCAGTTTATGCTTTATTGATGGTATTATTGATCGGACTTGTGATTGAGGGGGGGATTGTTAGCCTACGACTTACCTTTACCAATCACTAAGTCTAAATTGTCACCTATATTTGTATTATTCATTTAGGATATTAGTAATATATCCTCAAGTGATGACTAATGAGTTAGTTAAGATTGCCTAGCCTAGTCATCATGCATGATTTTAGGATCTAGAGCAAATTTCTCTATGAGGTGGCATCACCCATTGTACTATAAATATGTAACATTGGAGTGAATAAGAAGGTGTTGGCTATTATACCTTTTCCGCCATGTTGATGTTCTTGTGTCTAATTTATTGTGTTTAATTTCTTCATTTAGGTCATCTACCAACAATTTTGGGCGACTTTTTTGGTGACTCTATCCATATCCTAGAACAAAATTTCCTTGCACCTTTTGCAAGTCTCCAAACTATGTCACTATCATTGTGACTATCAAGTCATCACATGACCCAATAAATCTGGCTAAGGCACTGACACACCATGGTACCTCATCCATCCTCTCAAACTCAACACATCCAGACCTCACTACCTATTTCACCACAATGATATGTCTAATGTACCTAATCAAATATTTAGGGAACTCCTCAAGTCACCTCCATAGCTACACCCAAATCTTCCTTAGTCCACCATAGGACTTGTCCAAGCTGGTCACCCCAAGCTCTCTATACATTCTCCCAAGTCAAGGAATCCTAGGTGCTACATAAATTCTTCAAATTTTCACCACTTGAGTCACCCTTGTGTCTTTCGGTTTTCACCATGGAATTGGATTATAGTTGGACCACCAAGTCATTTGGATTCCCTTCAAATAACTCACTGCAACAATTAGGAAATGCAAGAACTCAAAACCAACCATACCTTTCCAATGACATTCTTGGTTGCACCCATGGTTCAAGTCTATTTTCCTGGACCTTCACTTTTCCAAGCCATTTTCTTTCCGCATGAACTCCCCTCAATCATCATGTGCAAGTCCACAAACCTACATAACACCTTCACTGCAATACAAGGTTGAGTCCATCTGTCCACTTTAGAAATACTTCTAAGTCCCAAACTTCTCATGCAATTGACCAAACTCATTTCTAATTTCTTACCATCTCTGCACCTTGATTGCTTCCACTTGAAGGAACCATGCACAAACCACCCAACTGCCAAGTTGTACTGCTACTAACTGACTTGCATAACTTTGTGAAGAGTCACCTCATCCAAAGGCTACGATCAACCCAATCGCCCAACAAACTTGTTTCACTCAACTGTTGTTCTCAGTGATGCATTACACGAAGATGTCATGATAAAAATGTTCCCAACCAAATTTTTTGTTACAAAGTTGCTCCAGGTGGCATTAAGTTGTCCAACTCACCCAAGTCATTCAACTCGTCGTAACCCAATACTGCTCCACTTTGCAATCACTTATGTGACCCTTTGTGATTACGTATACAGTTGGATCTGTGACAAGTCCTAAATTCGCCCTCCTTTCCCAAGTGATCATTTCACCCATGAACTATGTACCTTTCCTTCTCAAGGTGTGCACACATGTCTAACACTTACATCCATCACAAATCAAACCAATCAAGTCTGCATGTAGACTTCCTTTGTGAAAGGTCAATCCACCTTACCAAACCTTCACCAATTATGCACCCAAACTATCTTTGCGATCAAATATGTGAGAAGTCCTGCGATGAACTTTGTGATGATCAGTTGTGAAACCACACACCCTGCCCAAGTGCTTCATTCCACCACAAAATATTCTCTCAGTCTATGCAAGGGGTGTGCCCAGATCATCCTTCCACCACATTGTCAACCGAAACCTTTGTCTTAAGTATGATGCAAAGTATCTACAATGAACCAGTTCACTCCATCAAACTATTCACCAAGTCTACTAATGTTCCCATTGAATTGTCTTCACAACGAAATATGAAACCAACTACAATGCGCCTCAATAACACCATTCTAACTATGATAGTGGTGAGGAGACAAATCTTCTATGATACCATCTATCATCGAGATAGTGGTGAAGAGATCACCAACCCTTCTTCAAAATATGCAATGAACAAAATTTGATACCATATGTCATGTCCCCATAGTGTGTCTGCCTTAATCTTGTTATCATTCACTTGTTGAGGGTGTGTGGCACCATGATGGCTCTCACTTGTCTTCTTGGAAACACCAAGGATACTTCATCTGGGATACACCTCTTCACCTAGAGAATACCTATACTTTGTTCTAGGAAAAGGGTGAGTCACACTCCTACTCTAGTGTATCTCACTTGTATACTTAGACAATTGTTAACAACTTTAACACTTAGTCATTTAAGCATACATCCATGAAACAAAGAGAACAATTGTGAAACAAACAAGAGACACATAGATATAGTGCAGGTGGCACAAAACATGCCTAACACTTGACTAAGTCTTATTATTATGAAAAAATCACAATATGGGCACTACCGTCTTGGTTTACAACTTGGGCAGAGTCACACGACTCACCTCACCTCACCAAGGCACTCATAGATAGATTTGTCACACCAAGACTCATCCATTGCAAAAAAAATTCTCAAATCATGCAGTGCACCCCAGATGTGCACCCACTGTAGACTCACCGTCTCTTCTCTATCATAATACTTTACATAGACCTGTGGTTCTATCTCATGTCATGCGTCACCTACACCTGTGAAAATACTTTCCCAAGCTCCAAAGTCACCTTACCTATCGCAAGACTCAACCTAAATAAGGTTACCCCAACTTAGTCCACATAATCACCTCAAGGAAACATAAGTCCTCTCATGTGGAGCGACTTGGCTCCTTGAGGGAGCTTTTCCCCCCTTGTCCAAATATGCCGCAGAACCTCATAGTTGATCTTGTGATCTTCACTTGCTCTCTTCCTTCTTGGTTTTGTACCTTGTGCTATTATATGGACTCCAAATGCCACCTTCGTGAACCCTCACGTCCTTCGGGTATGTTGCACCCAAACGAATCGATATGCCCCTTTGCCGACCCAGTGCACCCAAATGAACCCATGCGCTTTCCAACCTTCACATCCCTTGGGAATGATGCACCCCAACCTTGCCTGCACTCCTCATGCTGGTGCACCCCAACCTCTTTGGTGTGCCCTTTCTCTTGGTCATTTCCACTCCATGCTTCACCTCATGCTTGGGAAATCCCCTTGGCATGTTCATGCACCCAAGGCGCCTACTTTCCCAACTAGTGTGAATCTTGGGTACTGGAGCAACCCCAAAATTTGTCTTTTTGAGGACTTGGGTGAGGGTTCCCGCTCCCTTCTATCCAATTACCTTACAATTAACACAATAAATTAATTAGATAGTGATTTATTAGTTGATCTTATTATACCAACATAATCCAAGCTAAAATAAATGTAACCAATATACAAGAAAGTGGACAACGCGAAGGGAGGGAAATAATTTTGTATTCTTATCTGTCAATTTTGTGTTCACTATCACATTGGTACACATAAAGAGACAAGAAGATCCAAAATCATGGAAGAAGATCTCTTGTCTATGTTTTAATTGTGTCAATATTTTAGTTCAATGTGCCATTGCATAATTCTATTGTGGCACATCAACTTTTACAATTGCATAATGACACAAGTGTGTGATAAAAAATTATCATAACTTGGATGTTAATGTAACTAAGCCATGACACAATTATACAACTAGAATCACCAGTGCAACTATGCCACAATAGTACTACTCTCTATCTTCAATTTGAAGTTGTGAAACTAAACTATGCAACTTGCATGAAACCTATGTTACATACGTCCACATCTTGAAAGTTATGTGAAAATTTCATATTTGGAAAAAAATAGTGTTGATCCATCATTAGATCTCTTTTTTTAGGGGTTGTTGATATCCAACAATTGTGATAACTGTGATAATTGTTTCTTGATCTACTTAAAGATGTATAAGTTTTTCTCATGGTTTTATTAACCTCTCAACCTAATCTAATAAAGCATCATGCTACCTTCTTGGGTGACTCATGATCTTTTCTATGGAAAAATATACCTTATTCCAATTACCCTATGCCAACATCAACAATGATCTCTTTATGAAATTGTGCAATTGATTCTTCTACTTCATTCTCTAACATTGATATCTCATAGAACTTTTAATATTACACATTGAACATAGAGTGAATCCCCATGATGTACCATAACCAATGTAGATGAAACATTCTCCTTTAATATATTTAATGATCATATAGGTGCCATAAAAGGGTGAGGGACAATATGTCTTGTGCATAGTATTTTTGTTTTATGTAGCTCCATTCATTTGCCAAAAAAGGCTTACCACGAGATGCATTCTTTGATAAACACATCCAACCTTAATAAATCCAACACTAATGTATTTTTAACAGACGCAATATTGTTCAACATAGTGAAAATATATTTGTGAACTCACTAAATACAACACATTTTCCTTTTACAAAATATGTATAATGCATCAACATGTACAATTTGTTTAGAAATAGTACCGTAGAAATGTTACCAACATCACTCCAACTAGGTTAATTGAATTCTCTCACGTGAACACAAATAATTTAGATAAACTTAGAAGTTTAGAAGACACTATAAAGTACTACACACCATAACAAATATCCCATACAAGTGTATATAGAAAACCTATCCCTAAGGGTTAGCTCAATCTATTCAACCATTCACCCAAGGCATTGTTGAAGGGGAGGCCATATGTCACATGTTAAAATTTAGTCGAGTATCTAAGGATTATTAGCTACTATTATTGTTGGCAGTTGAGTTTCCCTCCATTTGAATATTCTAGGGAAGAAGGGGGGATCCTGTGAGGTTTTCCTTGGAAAAAATGTATAAAAACCAAGTCTCATTAACCGAAAAAACAATAAAATTTATAGTACAATTACAATAGGTATAGTAATTCCTCTAGGTAAACAAATTCAATTGCAGCACATCTTAAAACACTACAACTCACAACAAAAATGACTCTCACATTCCATATACTTATATCATAGGGCTCAAATTGAGAATACCTTCTTTAATAGGTAGATTATTAACACACAAGAATGATAGGCTCCAAATCCCTAAAACTTGGACTAAATATGTAAATATTTTGAATCAACCTTTTTAAACTTGCATTATACGCCACATATGTATACATATATAAGAATTACAATGACCATGTCATATAATAAAATTCTCAACAACTTCTTAATGATAAGGATTCCATAATTGAGGGTAATAGTGCTTGCCTCTATAACTACGAGCATAAAATTTTGTTGGTTTTGGAGCCTGATTATCTTCATGTTTCACATGTCTTTGCTTTCAACCATTTTTAAACCCCATGAAGAATGTACACCCCAGAATACTATACACCCCTCCACGTGGGGGGCTTTCCCCCCCTACAGGGTTCGGGCGTAAAGCCCCCGAAGGAAAAATTTCCTTGTAAATGTATATTGTAATTTCATAGTAAATCTGAACCGTTCATTACAAGGTCGCATACATGAAGGTAGAAGTTATGTTAGGTTTTTTTTTCCTATAAGGAAACACTCTTTTATGAGGGAAATTTATTGCAGCTATGCATCATTGTGAATATTGTATTCTGAGGGAGGAGACTGTGAGAGAAAGAAGAGGAAGTTACAACATGTGTGTGGTAGGTTGTATCCCTTCATTTGCTCGATAATAATAAAAAGGAAGGACCTGGAAATTTCTCTGGTGGAGTAGCCCACACTGGGTAAACCACATATATCTGTGTCTCTATTGTATTATGTATCTTTTGTGTTTTATTTCTGCATTTTTTTTTTCCTGTGATCCTATTTTTCTAACTTGTATCAGAGAAAAAGGTAACTTCTATGAAAATAGGGTTCTTGGTTTGAGTGGGAGCAATGGCGGAAGATGGAAAGTTTAGGGTCGAGAAATTTAACAGCCAAAACTACTAGTTATGAAAGGTGCAGATGGATGATTATTTATATGAAAAGGATCTATTCCTACCATTGGGTGGAATGACAAAGAAGTTGATGACCATGAAGGACGAATAATGGGAGGTTATTGATAGAAAGGAACTACGAACAATACAGTTGAGCCTGACATCATCGATGGCTTTCAATATTTCGAAAGAAAAGACAACAAAGGAGCTGATGGATGCATTGGATAAACTATATGAAAAACCCTTGACATCCAATAAGGTATTTCTAATGAAGATATTATTTAATATGAATATGTCAGAAGATGGGTCTATTGCAGATCATTTAAATTAATTTAATAAGGTTACTAATCAACTAAGTTATGTAAAAGTGGACTTTGATGATAAGGCCAGGGATCTTATAATCTTTTTCTCATTGCCAGAAAGATGGAATGTCTTGGTCATGGATGTAAGTAGATCTGTCTCTGGTTCAAACACTTTAAATTTGATGATGTTGTTGGTGTTATCCTTAGTGAGTAAATGCGACAGAAAAGCACAAGTGAGACATCAGGTAATACGTTAAACATGGAGAACATGGGAAGACAAAAGGATAAATGAAAGGGATTAGTGAACCACGAGAATTATAGGAAAGGTAGATCCAAATCCAGACTGGGAAAGTTAGAGTGCTAGAATTGTGGGAAGAAAGGACATATGAAGAAAGGATGTAGAGCTCCAAAGAAACAAAGAGACGTACAACAAGAGAAAAATCAAGAAGAAAATGTAACAGGTGATGTGTTACAAGATACTTTGATTCTTTCTGTAGATAATATTTCTGAGTCTTGGGTAGTATATTCAGGGGCTTTATTTCATGCCACACCCGATAGGAAACATTTTCTAGATTATGTTCAAGGTGATTTTGGACAGGTTCATTTGGGTGATGATGCACCATGAAAATTTGTTGGAATGGGAAAGGTAAAAATAAAGAAAAGGAATGGAAGACAATGGTTGTTGTAAGAGGTAAGACATGTTCCAAATCTAAGGAAAAATATAATTTCAATAGGGAAGTTGGAAAGTGAAGGTTGTATATCCATATTTATAGATAAGGTGTGGGAGGTCACCAAAGGATCACTGGTGATAGCAAAAGGAGAGAAGGTAGGTACATTGTATTTATGTACTGGTAAAACTGACTCTTCTATCTCTTTAGCTTCTATAGGAGTGGATACAACAATGTGGCATCATAGACTTGGACACATGAGTGAGAAAGGGATGCAAATACTTCACAAAATAAATTTGTTGTCATATCTTAAACAAATTGATTTGGATTTCTATGAGCACTATGTTTATGGAAAACAAAAGAGAGTCATATTTCTCAGAGTTGGAAAAGAAAAGAAGAGTGAAATGTTAGATCTTGTGCATACATATATATGGGGACCATATCTGGTATCATCTCTTGGTGGCTCTCATTATTATGTTACTTTTATTGATGATGCAACTAGAAAAAAATGGGTTTATTGCATTCGACAAAAATATGATGTTTTTGATACTTTTAAGAAATGGAAATCTTTGGTTGAGAATGAAACATAAAAAAGGTTGAAGTGTCTCAAATCAGACAATGGAGGTGAATATTGCAACAAGTATTTTGATGATTACTGTTCATACCATGGGATTTGTAGAGAGAAAATAGTTCCAGGAACACCACAAGAAAATGGTGTGTCAGAAAGAATGAACAAAACAATCATGGAGCGTGAAAGGAGTATGAGATTGCATGTTGTTTTACGCTTACAGTTCCGGGAACATGTTATAGATACTATTGTTTACTTAATAAACATAGGACCTTCAAGCTCCTTGGATGGTGGAATTCCACAGGAGGCATAGACATGTAAAGATGTAAACTATTCTTTTTTGAAGACTTTCGACTGTGAAGCATTTGTCCATATTGATAAAGAAAATAGAACAAATCTCGAGGAAAAATCCAAGAAGTGTACTTTTATTGGATACAATGTTAATGATTTTGGTTATTTCTTATGGGATTATGAAAATAAAAAAATCATTAGGAGTAGAGATGTCATATTCAATGAGAAGGTCATGTACACAGATCAGTTGCAAGGAAAGAAACATGAAAAAGAAAAAGAAGAATACACAATGCTTGATGAGATCACTGAAAAAGAAATTCCAAAGGTACCAGAAAATAAAAATGTACAACAAAAGGAGCAACAGGTACCTCAAACTCCTACAAGTATTTTTATAATATCTAGCAGGTTAAGTAGGCCATTTGAACGATACTATCCTTCATTGTATTATTTATTGTTGACTGATTCTGGTGAACTAGAATGTTATGAAGAGGCAATTCATGTAGACACTAAAAATAAGTGGGAGCAAGGCATGGAAGAGGAAATGGATTCCTTGGTAAATAACCAAAATTTGGATTTGGTTTAGTTTTATTCAGGAAAAAGAGCATTGCAAAATAAATGGGTTTACAAGTTGAAAGAAGAATATGGAGGAAAAAAGGGGTACAAGGCTAGACTTGTTGTAAAGGGGTTTGCACAAAAGAAAGGTATAGATTTTGATGAAATATTTTCTCATGTTGTTAAAATGACTTCAATTAGGAGTATTTTAAGTCTTGTGGCAGTAAAAGATTTGCATCTTGAGCAATTAGATGCAAAAACAACTTTTCTCCATGGGGATTTGGAGGAAGAGATTTATATGCAGCATCCACAAGGGTATGAGGTCAAAGGAAAAGAGAATTTGGTATGCACGTTGAAGAAGAGCTTGTATGGACTAAAGAAAACTCCAAGGAAGTGGTATATGAAGTTTGGTAGGTTTATGAAAGAACAAGGTTATAGTAGATGTCATTCTGATCACTATGTTTATTTTAAAAGAATAGAAAGTGGAAGCTATATTATCTTGCTATTGTATCTATATGACATTCTTGTTGCAGTGTCTAATATGAAAGATATAAATGTGCTCAAGAAGAAATCAATTAATTTATTTTCGATGAAGGATTTGGGTGCTACAAAAAAAATCCTTGCTATGAGAATAACAAGAGACATGAAAAATCGTAAATTGACATTGTCTTAGGGTGAGTACATAGAGAAGATTTTGGAGAGGTTTAGAATGAAAAATGCAAAACTAGTTAGTACACCTTTGGCCAACCATTTCAAATTAACTAAGGAAATGTGTCCCAAGACACATAAGGAGATAGAATACATGTCCAGGGTCCCTTATTCACCAATAGTTGGCATCTTGATGTATGCGATGGTTTGCACAGGACCAGATATTGCACATGCAGTGGGAGTTGTAAGCATGTATATGAACAATCCAGGTAAAGAACATTGGGAGGAAGTAAAAGTGATTCTCAGGTATTTGAGAGGTACTTCTACTCATGCATTATGTTTTGGAGGTTTAGACACTATTCTATAGGGATATGTTGATTCAGATATGGCAAGTGATAAAGATATCCGTAGGACCACCACAGGGTATGTTTTTACTGTAGGTGGGACAACAGTAAGTTGAAGATCAAAACTACAAAAGGTTGTTGCACTTTCAACAACATAGGCAGAGTATGTTTCTGCTATAGAGGCTAGTAAAGAGATGATTTGGTTACAGAGGTTTATGGAGGAATTGGGAAAGAAGCAAGATAATAGCAGGTTGTACTTTGACAACAAGAGTACCATTAATCTTGCAAATAACTCAAACTTCCATTCAAAGACTAAGCATATACAACTCAGGTACCATTTCATATGATCTGTCTTGGAAGATGGACATTTGAAGTTCAAAAAGATACACACTAGCCAAAATGCTGCAAACATGTTAACAAAGGGAGTAACCAGGGAGAAACTGAGTTCCTACTTAGTTTCAGTTGGTCTTCAAGCATGAAGGTGAAGATAAGAAATTTTCCAAGTCCAAGGTCGAGTGTAGTCCAACAGGTACAACTATAGTGGGGTTGTTGTGATCAGTCTCTAGGTGGGAGATTGTTCGTTGTGGAGCCTGATTATCTTCATGTTTCATAGGTCTTTGTTTTCAGCCGTGTCTATACCCCATGAATATTGTACACCCCTCCATGTGGCATCTCGGGGCAAGTGGGCCCCCAAAGAAAAAATTGTCTTGTAAATGTATATTGTAATTTCATAGTTAATCTGGACCGTTCATTATAAGGTCGTAGATATGACAGTAGAAGTTATGTTAGAATTTTTTCCCCTAGAAGGAAACCCTCTTTTATGATGGAAATGTATTGTGGTCATGCACCATTGCAAATATTGTATTGTGAGAGAGGAGACTATGATAGAAAGAAGAGGAAGTTACATCGGGTGTGTTGTAGGTTGTATCCCTTCATTTGCTGGATAATAATAAAAAGGAAGGACCTGGAAATTTCTCTGGTGGACTTAGCCCACACTATGTGAACCACATATATCTGTGTCTCTATTGTATTGTGTATCTTCTGTTTTTGATTTCTGCATTTGTTTTTATTTATTGTTCCACGATAATGTTTTTCTAACAACTTTGATTTGGACAATGAACTTGATTTGAAAAGTTATAATCACTCCAAGAGAATAATTTAAGTCAAAAATGCATGCTTGAATCCCAAGATGATGATTTGGAAAGATTCACATTGCTAAGTACCTTATTCATGCATGTGCAATACAACATATTGTTGATTGTGTAAATGATTCACATGAAAGAAAAATAGTGAACCTTTTTGTGAGGATAGATCATAGGTAGGTGGGAATGATCATCTATGTATTTATAGCCCTCGACCTAGCTCAAGTAAAAAATGAATGATCATGCAAGTTGAACATCTCGTCATGTGTGAGTATCATACATTAAACAAAGTGCATTATGTGTTATGTGCATGAATGTGCATTAAAAACTATGTCAAATATAAATGATTAATCTTGCATGAATGATTTGATGGATTGCCCTTGTATGTCAATGATTTTGTTTCCTTCCTAACTTATGAAAGTTCATGATTTGGAAATAAAATGAGTCACTTCTTCTACAAATTAACTCCTTTGTGAAAACTAGATGACATTACTGCTTGCTTCTTTTTATGAGTAATGATATGATAATCTTGCTATAAAAATTGGAATAATCATGGGTGAAATCATGAAGGTGGGTTACACTTTTGCTTGTTTTATGACAAAAAAAACTGTATTTTCACAAGTTATTCAACTTCCGACATATCAAAGTATTTTTTTTATTTTGAATTTCACTTTACAGTAAAAACAAAACTTGTGAAGAATTGTGTTAGCTTTCTAATGACTATTTTTCAATTTTTTTTTATCACGATTTGATATGTCAAATTGACAATTGTTTAACAGTATGTTT
>ML808262.1:0-12158 GCA_009831015.1 Picea engelmannii
TGAGGTTTTTCTATGCTATATTGGTATTTGGTTCTTAACAATCAATCATCTTGAGACATATGTCTGGCTGCTCATTTTCATTTCTTATATGTTGGGTTTCTCAAGTAAACTATAATTTTCTCCCACTTGGAAAGGAAAATATCTTTGTCTATTCAAATCTTGTTTTCTAGAAGACTGCCACATGTGGCTTGAAGAAACCTCACCCTTTTCTTTTTTCCATTTCCTTATATGTGCAATCCATGCCTCAAAATTTTGATTTCATGCATATCATTGAGGAAAATTATGTTGTTGAAAGGATATTTGTAGGATATCATTCTCTACCTTATATGTTTCACAAACTTATCCATCATAGGAAACACAACTCTAATTAATGTCATTTCCTTGGTAGGAGCTTCAACAAACTTGTGATTGATTGAGTCATTAAATTCATACAGGGAGCTGATATCTTTTTTTCTTGAACTTATATAATCTCTTAGGTCCTTAGATAACTACTCCTATGGAAAGAAATTATCCTTTGACACAAAATATGGTAAATGGAAAGTATTGGTTATATTCTCTATAATGTGCCATATCATAGCAAAAATTATTACTTCATGGGTGACACCCTTGAGAGCATTGTAAGCTACATATTTCTAATATTTCAAACCAAATTCCATTTCTTCAAAATCTTCGAGTGCGAAAATGATAATTTCTAATGGAATTTTATCTAAAGATGATTTCCAATCCTTTACATTATTAAATTTAAATTGAGCTTACTAACAAACAAACTCCCATGTTTGGATATGAGTAATGACACCAAAAATATATTGACCATAAAATTACACATGTTGGGATTTGTCATAGAACTCTCTCTGGATGTTATTTAATTTATATTGTATTTTGAAAGCATAATCAATAAAATGTGCATGATGAAACTTGTTGGATTTACAGTAGTTGACTTGATTTTCTAGCAAGGTGATTTTTCTCTCATACTCCCTCATATTCTTTTCTATATCTACATCTATATGTACATTTGATTGAGCTATGGATAATCTAGTAGAGGCAAGAAAGATCAAATTATCTTTCTTATGTCCATCATAATAGTTTTCGTGGTGATTATTAGTTCAAAATCCAAGTTGATTTTCCTTCTTTTATGCTTTTGTTTTATTACTTGATTCCTTTGTCTATCAAATGAAAACAACTTGAAATAACCAACTTTCATCTACAAGAGTTGGAATAATATCAAAACCTCCTATAACCATTCCTTAACCAAAAGTACTACCAAAACTTAGAGTAGTGAAAACTTATTCCATGTTTACTAAATTTGGTTTCCCTACGTTATCTTCATTGGTATAAGTTGTTAGCTCATTTTATTTTTGTATGGATTCTTCTACTTTATTTTTACCTATAATTTTTTTCTTCAATTCTTCTTTAATTTTACTTTGCTCCTTAGTTTTTCCCTCAACTTATTTATTTTCTAATTCTTTAGCCTATGTATCATCTTTGGCTTTCCTTTCCTCTTTTTCCTTCTTTTCTACCAATTCATCTCTAGCTTGTCCTTACTATGTTATACTTCCCTTTTTCTTACTATTTCTTCTTTCGTCATATCTTTAATTTGTGCTTATTCTCTTATTACGACCTCCAATTATGCCTTGGCCTTATCTAATGTAGCATCCCCAATCACCTACTGGGATATGCCACTCAAAAATTCGAATTATGATACTAATTTAAA
Source organism: Picea engelmannii (assembly GCA_009831015.1). Taxonomy (NCBI): domain Eukaryota; kingdom Viridiplantae; phylum Streptophyta; class Pinopsida; order Pinales; family Pinaceae; genus Picea; species Picea engelmannii. The sequence continues at coordinate 1,712 of ML808262.1, forward strand.
TCATAAAAATGCTCAGCAAATGAACATATTTATACAAAATAATAACATAAATACACATGCAACATACACGAGAAAAACCCATGAAACAAAATGCATAAATATTAACGAATCATATGGATTAACACATGATTGAAACTTATATTTGATTTAAAATAACACCAACTGTGTGCATACCTTTCACGTTCCTCCTAGCCTTATACTGCACTGCTCATAACTCTCAGCAATGGGTCACACCTGATCTGGGACTAAACTCCACCTGGGTAAAGGATTCCTAACCTGACTAAGGTATCTCAGACCGCAGAAAAACTCAGTCACAGGTGCCAACTCAAACTAACAGCCTACGGTCCCTCATTCCCTAGATGCATGTCCCACCATAGGAAGTGTGCCCCTTCTCTGCTCAATAGTCCCTCGGCTACCCCACTTCCTTTCTAAGGATTCAACAACATGTCGGATAGGAAGTCTTAGAGACCTATACTTTCATTTTGGCACCTTCGGGAATCAATTCCCAACAATTCTCTCACCCGGAGAGAATGCTCATGGGCCTGACAACCTTCCTCCTCAATATCCTAAGGACCTGAAAAACCGCTTCTTCGGTCCAACTCCCAACTAACGAGGGTACAAGTATAGGTATAGTAACAATAGAGTATGGGTGAAAGTTGAGTGAGTGCAGGAAATGGTCATGATAGAATGAATGGGAATGAATTAATTCTAACTATATGTATGCATTTTCCCAACTTGACACTTGTCATGTTGGGAACTACCTTGGGCCCACTTGACCCTCACTTGTCTCCCATCCTTAGAACTTAGGATACCATAAATATTCATGCATTGTAATTTAAGGAACATTAATATAATATTCCTTTGGGGCTTAAACCCCCTATCTTAGCCCCCTTTTCCTAATCTCTTATCCCCCTTTTCCTACCTATTGGATTTTAGTCCCCCATACTCTTTTACATGGTTGGTCTGCAACAGTGATGTGTTTTCATTAATATTTGCATGTGATTACATATTACAATGATGGATCACTGAGCATTTAACATTTGGCTCTCCAACCTAATAACCACACAGGCACTCTGGCCCAAAATATCCTAGCTCATCAGCCTATATGTTCATTTACATTTATATGTAAAGTTGGGGTTCAGCCTAGGGGTATAACATTCCCCTCTCCCTTATTTATGCACTGTCCTCAGTGCAGTATATACACATATATAATCAAAACTTTAAAAGTGTTCAAAAAGATGTGGGTAGTCTACCTGCATAACATCTTCATGCTCCCAAGTTGCATCCTCAAGATTGTACCATGTCCATTGGACCTTTACTAGCCCTATAGCTCGATTCTAGAGCTTCTTGATCTTCCATTCCAATATGCACACCAAATGCACTTGAAAGTTTCTTTCTTTCTCCACCTGAATCGCATTCCAATCAATGACATGATTAGCATCAGGTACATACTTTTTAAGCAATGATACATGGAATACATTATGAATACACATTGATGCAGATAAGGAAAGCATGTATGCTACAGGCCCAATCCTTTCCAAGATTTCAAATGGCCCACAATAATGAGCTGCTATCTTTGAACCATTTCCCATCCTCATGGAACTTCTCTTAGCCTTTACTTTTAAGAACACATGGTCACCCACTTTGTTCTGCTTTTAGCAACATAGATTTTCTTCCTGTCTTGGGAAACCTTTAAATTCTGTTTTATTTTCATCATTTTCTCTTCCATTTCCTTGAGTAATTCTGGCCCAACCACTATTATATCCGCGAGGTTGTCCCAACTTACCGATGTGTTTCACTTTCTTCCATGTAGAGCTTCAAATGGGCTCATTGTTAGGGATTCTTGATACCCATTGTTATAAGTGAATTCCACCAAATGCAAGTAATCATCCCATTTGGATGGTTTATCCATCACATACATCCTTAATGTATATTCAATCACTTGATTCACTCTCTCTTTTTTCCCATCTGATTATGGATGATAGGTTGTGCTAAATTTTAGATTGTCCCAAATCCTTTGAATAATCCTTTCCAAAAATTTGATGTACATTTTGGATCTCTGTTAGACACAATTTTCTTGGGTATACCATGCAGTATATAAATTTCCCTCATATAAATATCTACAATGTTTATTTCCTTGAGTGAGCTTTACTGGAATAAAGTGGGCAACTTTAGTAAGCTTGTCCACCACCACCATGATGAAATCATGTTGCTTGGTTGTTCTACGCAGCTTGGTGATGAAATCCATTGTTACAACTTCCCATTTCCACTTAGGACTGGGTAATGGTTGTAGCAAACCAGCTATGTGTCTATGCTCAACCTTGACTTTTTGACATTCCAAACACTTGGAAATAAAATCAACAACCTATTTCTTCATCCTCGACCATTAATATTGGCTCTTGACAGTTGCAATAGTTTTCTGGTAACCTGGGTGCCCAACATAAGGCACATTATGCATTTCTTTTAAAATCAGATTTTTCAATTCCTGAGAATTTGGCACATAAATTATGCCACTATACATGAGAATGCAAACCATTTCCAACTTTTATTCTTCACTTTTCTGCTACAAAATATCTTGATGTAATTTTGTCCTTATTTCCATGTACTGCAAGTCTGATTTTGCAGCCTCTAAATTTTTTTCTTTGAAATTTGATTGGTATATGATAATGGATGTAGTATGCATCTCATGCACCCTTCTACTAAGTGAATCATCCACCTTGTTCTCTTTCCCCTTGATATGTTTTATATCAGAGTCGTATTCACTGAGGAATTATAACCACCTGCTTTGTCTGGCATTTAGAGTTGGTTGTCCAAATAAATATTTCAGACCACTATGGTATTTTCTCAACTCAAATCTTTTCCCCATGAGGTAGTGCGTCCGCATCTTCAAGGCATGCACTATAGCTTCCAATTCCAAATCATGAGTAGCATAGTGCCTTTCATTCTCCTTTAATTTAATTGATTCATAACACACCACATACCCATTCTAACTAAGGACTCCCCCAAGCCCTTATTTACATGCATCAGTACATACAATGAAGCCTTCATTTTGATCAACAATCCTTAGTATTGGATAACTTGTTAATAAATGATTCAAGTGTTGGAAAATCCTTTCACAATCCAATGTACACTCAAACTTCACACCTTTCTTTTGCAAGGATGTGATTGGGTGTGCAATATTTGAGAATCCTTCAATAAATCTCCTATAATATCCTACAAGGCCCATGATCGACCTCACCTCCGAGACATTCCTTGGTATTGGCCATCCTTCAATGTCCCTTATCTTTTCCGGATCCATTGATATCCCTTCTTTTGAAATGATATGTCTCAAATAATGAATTTACTTTTGATAGAATGAGCACTTGCTCAATTTGGCATACAACTGATGCTTCCTCAATACCTGTAATACCATCCTCAAGTGCTTCTCATGCTCTTCTTCAGACTTAGAATATATAATAATGTCATCCAAGAATAAAATGACTTGAAATTATCTAAGTAATCCCTGAAAATTCCATTCATTAAACACATGAAGACAACTGGTTCATTTGATAAACCAAATGGTACCGTTGTGAACTCATAATGGCGATACCTTGTTCTGAAGGTAGTCTTGATGATGTATTCTTATCTAATTCTTACCCGATGATAGCCAGAACCTGAGATCAATCTTGGACAATATTTTTGCATCTTTGATCTTATCAAAGAGGTCATCTATCCTTGGCAAAGGGTACTTGTTCTTCATAGTTACCTTGTTCAAATACATGAAATCGATGCAAAGTCTCAATGTGCCATGTTTTTTCTTCAAAAATAATACTAGGGAACCCCAAGGTGACACACTTGGGTGTATATACCCCTTATTTAGAAGCTCTTCCAGTTGCATTTGAAATTCCTTCATCTCTGGTGTACTCATCCTGTAAGGAGTCATAGATATTGCATCTTCTCAAGGCATCATATTGATGGAGAATCCAATATCTCTCTTGGGTGGAAATCCTGGTATTTCCATGAATACATCTTCAAACACTTTTAGGACTGCATAATATTCAATATTTGGCATCTAATATTTAGGTGTCTCTTTCATATAAGTTGCAAATAATTGACACCCTTTCCTGTAACTCTTCTTCAGTTGCAAGGTTGAAATTTATCTGACAGTTATTGCCCTGGGAATTCCCTATACTGTCCTTAAATTCATTTTCTCATCCAAACAAGTAAATTCCTTATTATCATAGTCTGATACCACATTGAATAGGTGGTTTTCTTGGTCTTTTCCCCAATATCTTGGTCATTCTGGATTCCTTAGAAGCTAGTTGTCCCTGGGAATTATTTCCAAAAAATGGTGGCTTAGTTCCATTCTTCCTATGTTCCATCTTGTTGTTCTTCTTGTATTCCCAAGCTTTTTGGTAAGTTTCTCTTCCTTTAAGATGATAATAAAGGCATTTATCCCTTCTTATAGTTTCCTCTAGTGTCTTGGGATCATCATAATGTATCTTATCACTGATAGATGATGGTAGCCCACTCAAATACCTATGAATCTTAACTTTCTCATCCTTGATGAAAGAAACATACTTCAACAAATCTAAAAACCTCATTTCATATTCATATATGGTCATACTCCCAATCTTGAGTTCAAAGAAATCCTTCATTTTCTTGTCATAGTATCACTTAGTCAAATATTTCTTTTGAAAATACCTCTTGAATTCCCTCCAAGTAACCTTCTTCTCATCAATGTGTTGAACCTGCACAAATTGATCCCACCACATTGAGGCTTTTCCTTTGATCTGATAGATGGAAATTCTTCCTTCTTCTTGTAAAGATTAATTATGAAATTGAAAATAATTCTTCATGCCTAAAAACCATGTCTCTACATCCCTGTGCTTCTTGTGCTCACCATCAAATGTAGGAGGCTTGATTTTTTTCATTTCCCCATGTAGCTCATCCACCCCAAACCTCTTCTTATGCTTCCTGAAAGGGGGTGTACTTGAACTACGATGTGCTCTCCTATTTGCATGCCTTGGGTAATGATGGTGATGTCCACCAACACTTCTTGTTCTTCTCCTCTCATCATGAGACCTGTGACTCCCTGATCTTCTTGACTCAGTCTCCTTACTCATAATTTTATCTATTATGTCCGAGCTTTGCATTAACTTGATTTTGAAGCCCTCCTTCTACTTCTTGGCTTTCATAAGCCTCTCATTATTAGCTTTATAACTTTGGACTTCCTTTTGAAATTTTTTTATAGTCTCTACCAAGTTCATGATTTCTTCCTTACCTTCTCCATGTCCATTTGAATTCGTACCTTCATTACCCATATTAACATACATCCTTATGATCTCATCTTCAAGGTTGTAAGCACCCTGTGCATATTACATGATTTGAACTTTGTGGTGATCATGTTCTGATCTAAACATTGTTAATTCTGCAAAATGTGCAACCAACAAATATTTTTAGGATATATAATTTAACAATTACATGAAATTACATATGATTTTGTTCCAATAATGTATCCGAATTATTTATTTCGTTTTCTTGTAGAAATAACTATCCAGATCAATTTTCTGGGTGGATATATGGATTCCAATGTCCAATACCTTTCCAATAACTACTCCCTTTCTCAATTATGAGTCTTGAGTAGAAAGTTATGTCCATTTGAAACTTTTCCTATTAATTCCTTCTATTCACACTTCAATTAGGTGCAAATCTGAACTGTAATTCTGCATTTTTCCACCTTCTCCATTAGAGTTTTGATAGGAGCCCAATTGGGTTCCTTCACAAACATACTCTAGACACTCTAGCCAATTTTCACCTCTTTATGGGTTATGGGATGCTAGCTACAACCTACTGAAGTTTCATCCCAATTAATATTTTTGGTCCTGAAGGTTACATGTACCTTCTAACTCCTCCTGTGCATTTTTATGTTCCCAGATTATTATGTATCTACATGATTATTTTCTATGGTTCAATATATTTCCATATATCGCTCTTATTCCTCAATGCGATTCAGGAACGAGAATTTATGTTCTTTAGAAGCTAACTGGGCTTAAAATTCACTCTATGTTGCTCAGGTTGTAAATCACTCATCCTAACTTCGTTTGATGAATGGAATACACCGTTAGAAATATATCATCAAGCTCTTTCATTTGAGCTAAAAAAAATCAAATGTTGGAAGCACTATTTTTTAGTATCTAAAAACATTGCTTAGGGCCTCAAAAATTCCCTACAAACTCAACACCTGTAAAATACCATAACTTTCCACTAATTTTCATTAATTTTTTTATAAATTTAAAAAACAAAATATCGTTGACTAGGATGCTAGAGTGGCTTCCTAGTCAACCTATCACCCCTACAAAGATTCCATGCCATATCTTGGTCACTTCTGGTCTTTCTTGTCAACTCCCATTCCTTCATTTGGTACATACAATAACGTATTTTTCAAGAAGAACTTGGACCGTTAGATCAAGATGTAATTGAAGTAGAGCCGTTTGATCTAGTTTGAAAGCCTTGGAGCAATCTCTATCATCAGTACACCATTTGGTTAAAATCCCATCTGTATATTGGGATTAGAGGAGATTTATCAGTGAAGTGATCCAGCCATCCATCGAGGGGATAGATCGATGAAGGAGAAGAAAATTGCACTATAAGTTGCGCGAGAATTAGCACGAAGGTTGTCATGTGCGTGGTGGTATTGTTGGATCCCACCAAGAACATATGGTAGGTGCTGGAAGCATAGCGCGCCATCTAAAACCACCCTTAAAAGTAACTTTGAATAGCGCACATACCACTGATGGTATTTTGAGTTAAGCACATTTGATATTTGTCCTTGGTCATGAGGTTAAGGAAACATGAAGGAAAGGGAACTAACACATAAGAGTTTATCCCGCAGACATAATATATCATGCAACGTTAAGGAATGAGCACTGAGGAGCTTGGGGATTGTGTGAAAAAGAAAATAATCCCATGTACAGGGTGAACGGTCACATCAGAAGCTAAAGTTTGGCTCCCGGGGGATGAAAGGAACAACCCGATCCATAGTCATGATTGCATGAGTTATTTGAATCTGTTAAGGATTATAGGAGAAGATTAGAGTGAATAATTCGATCCAAGAATACCCCTATAGATCCTTGGGGACCCCTTTGATGGTTTGATGCACAACTAATTGATTATAGTTTCCTAACAGTGAGATATGATCAAGAGGTCGCCATCACTACGCACATGAAATTTGATCAATTTCCAGGCCCAAATTTGTCTAGTTTGAGATTTAATTTGGGATTTCTAATCCATGAGCTCCATTCTATCAAATACCCATGAAATTCCCTTTCATTTCATTGCAACATTTTGTCAAACAATTCACAAACAAACTACTCCTGACTTTATCTCAAACAATTTTCTTACAAACTCTGAAATTACACTTTTACATTATGATAAATGGTCCATGCAGGACCAATGTTGAAGACTGGAGCTCTGATACCACATTGTAGCATCCCTAGTCACCTGTTGGGATATGCCACTAAAAAATTTGAATACTAATACTAATTTAAATCATAAAAATACTCAACAAATGCACAAATTCATACAAAATAATAACATAAATACACATGCAACATACACGGGAAAAACCCATGAAAGAAAATGCATAAATATTAACGCAACATATGAATTAACAGATGATTGACTCTTATATTTGATTTAATAAAACACCAACTCCATGTAGACCTTCCACGTTCCTCCCAGCCTTAGACCACACTTCTCATAACTCTCAGTAGTGGGTCACCCCCGAATTGGGACTAAACTTCACCTATGTAAAGGATTCCTAACCCGCCTAAGGTATATCAGACCACATAAAAACTCATTCACAAGTGCCAACTCAAACTAACATCCTACAGTCCCTCATTCCCCACATGCATGTCCCACCCCAGAAAGTGTGCCCCTTCTCTACTCAACAGTCCCTCAGCTACCCCACTTCCTTTTTAAGGCTTCAACAACATGCCGAATAGGAAGTATTAGAGCTCTATAACTACAGTATGGCACCTTCGAGAATCAATTCCCAACAATTCTCTCACCTAGAGAGAATGCTCACGACCCTGACAACACGCCTCCTCAATATCCTACGGGCATGGAAACTCTCTTATTTAGTCCAACTCCCAACTAACCAGGGTACAAGTACAGGTATAGTAACAATAGGGTATAGGTGACAACTGAGTGAGTGCAAGAAATGGTCATGATAGAATGAATGGAAATGAATTAAGTCTAACTATATGTATGCATGTTCCCAACTTGACACTTGTCATGTTGGGAACTACCTTGGGCCCACTTGACCCTCACTTGTCTCCCCTCCTTAGAACTTATGATATAATAAATATCCATGCATTTTACTTTAAGGATTATTAAAGGAATATTAATATAGTATTCATTTGGGGCTTAAGCCCCCTATCTTAGCCCCCTTTTCCTACCTAGTGGATTTTAGTCCCCCGTACTCTTTTACATGGTTGGTCTGCAACAATGATGTGTTTTCATTAATATTTTCATGTGATTACATATTACAATGATGGCTCACTGTCCATTTAGCATTTGGTTGTCCAACCTAATAACCACACATGCACTATGGCCCAAAATATCCTGGATCACCAGTCTATATGTTCATTTACATTTATATGTACACTTGGGGTTAAGCCTAGGGGTATTATATAAAATGCCTCTAATCTTCTTGTTTCTCATTCTTGTCTTTTTCCTTGAATGGTTTGTCTTTAAACAGTAGCCAGTTGATGAAAGGAATGAAAAAATCCTTACTCAAACATTTTTGAATCTCTTCAGGCTAGGTGAGATAGGAGGGATTATAATACTAGGTTTATATCCTATTAATATTCTCAATGAGACCTTAAGAAATATGGTTCTTGGATCCGAACTTATTTTATAAATATGCAATTTTTATGTCTTTTATTCAAAATAATTAGAATATAAAAAGTCCCATAAGTGAGAAGAAATCAACAAATCATTTATTTAATATTAATCTAAGTTACAATTGAGATTATCTCTTCAAGTCTCTACAAGGACATGGACCAATGCAATTCTTGAAATTCCAAGATGTTATTTGACTCATACATGGAAAACTGTTGTCAGAAAAATGAAGAACAAAATATAAAACCGAGTTGGATCAGTCCAAGCTCGGTTTATGTTTTGGTCTTCAGTTTTTTGACACTAGTTTTGAATTCTACAAAACCAGAATTAATTAGCACTAAATCACTTCATAACTTGTAACTAAAACAAAACATAAATTCAAGAAAATGAATTACCTTGGAGCATATCACCAGTTAATGGTTCCTAGTCTTTTCTTGGCCACCTTCAGAATAACCATGTTGTCAACAAGAAAACTCAGCTCTAATGAAAACTCAGTATGGAATGAACAAATAATAATCTCACTTGAGGATAAAACATACCTTATCCAATGTTTTACTTCTCTATTTTCTCGTGCCTTCTTTTTCTTTCTCTCCTTGTTTTATATCTTCATGAAGTAGTTGGGTAGCTCAACTACTTTTAGTTTAAAAAGTTAATTAACTTTTATTTAAGAGAAGACAATTTTATTTATTATAAGGGTAAATATTTTTAAATAATAGTTGGGATCTCTCTAGGTCTTCGCTCCTTCATTTCCCAAAAAATTCCTTGTAAAACATACACAAACACACACCCATCCAAAAAATACCAAATTAGCAAACACTTGTCTCTCCCAAAATACCAAAATGATATGATATATAAAGTTTCCAAAATAATATCATATGCTTGATGTCCATACCAAATAATGTATCAAGTGTCCAAAATAGCAATGTCATGATACAAATTAAAAAAGGTGGGGATACTTGTTTTTTAAAAACTCTTCTCTTTCTTTTCTACCTTCTGACACATTATGTATAAGATTGAGAAAGTTTTCATAATAAGACTTTTTCTCATCCAACTTTTATATTTCAGGGTGCATGTCATTGAAGGTAATCTCTCTTTTGCCACTATCTACTTTTGTTGATGGTTGCTTAAAATGTATAGAAGAGGATTGGGATTCCTTGGGCCTAGGAGAGGTAACAAGTTTCTTTCCTTTATCTATATAGAGATCATGGGGAGGCACTCTATAATATTTAGGTGGAGAATCGGCCATAGAGGCAACTGATGTAACATGTGGTCTTGTATGAGAGGAGGATGAGGAGGAGGATTATTAGGCCATTAATAAATATCGAAGGGAGGATTTACAAGGTTTTTTATCCCAACCATCATTGATTTGATGGATAGGGGGATTAGGAAAGTCCATAATAATTGGATGTGGCTACAAAGGGGCACTAGGAGGAGTTGGGGGTTGAGGAGAGGCATGTTTTCCACCAAGGTTCAAGTAACTAGTTTATACTAGCTAATTAAATTCCTCTAAATCAACATTAAATTGAATAGAAATTTGCATCCTCTTGTGCCTCCCTTGTTT
>ML808262.1:18109-30304 GCA_009831015.1 Picea engelmannii
ACTTTGTTTAGTGTCGGAGGAATGGCCCAGGGTAAGGAATGGTCCAAGCATTTCTCGAGGGCAGACTCATTCTCTCTAGGTTACACTTTGTTTAGTGTCGGAAGAATGGTCCAGGTTCAGAAATCAGAAACAATCCTTCTTCCTTGGTTGAGAAGAATGGGGCAGATAGCCTATTATTGATGTTATATACTGAGGGCAGACACTCTTTCAAATCTCACAGACGTGAGTGAAAGATTGGCCCAGTTGATTCAGTTTTATGATAACATTGTTTCTATGCAGATGAAGACTACTGTGGTGGAAGACATTCTTTCAGATCTCACAGATGTGAGTGAAAAATTGGCCCAGATGATACAGTTTTTATCATAACATTATTTATATGCAGGTTGCTATTTGTTATGAAGGACAGTTTGTGATTGTGTTTCACAAAGTCTGAGTAGTTGTGTACTACTGGAATAGACACAGGTGTGTTCTATAAATTGATATTGTACCAGTTGTCATAGGAGATTATCCAGTCGGATAATAATGACAGGTGCTCGTGGTTCTACCAGTTGAATGGTCTGTTGTGCTCAAGACCATACCTCCCTAGCTAGGAGGGAGTGTTAATATTATGGTAGATTTGGGAGGTATGAACCTCTATGATGACCTATGACGAGACTAGAATCCTCTGGAAGGAAGCAAAGAATTGAAGGAAACCCTAGACAGGTTGTCGGCTGAACAAATATATTTATATTGAATTTATTGATGCCCAGAAGAAGAAGTCGGCCCAGTTAGATTGGCCAGGTCAGCCCCAGTTAGACTGGCCAGTCCACTATAAATACAGGGCGCCAGTTTCATTATTTGTCATCTCAGCAGTTGCAGTGAGAGCAATATCTGCGCAGGCAGTTGCAGGCAGCAACAGTTTGGTGCGCAGGTTTTCTGGGAAATCTAGGAGAGTGGTGCACTAACTTCTAGGTGGGATCATCTGTTCAGTTTAGTTTCTATTCTTTTGCTTGGTGCATTTAGCCTCTCTTGGCTATAGATTGCAGCCAGAATTCTCTTCTCGGTCAAGGTCAAGGTGCTCGGAGGGTGGCTTAAAGGCCTGTGGTTGGGTGACGAGGGTATCGTCAATGGTTAAACGAGCACAATCCTCTATATTCTAACACTTTGTCCCTCAACAAGCCCCAAACAATGATACACATTACTATGATATGTAGACCATGGATTTAAAGAGAGTTAGGGTTGAATATGAGAGCGAAAAAAGGACATGGGTTTCCTGAAGAATAATCCTAATAGAGACGACCAAAGTAAGAACTAGACATCATGTGGCCCATAAGTCATTCACACAGTATAGAACCCTTTAAACAAAGAATAAGAAAAACATTGGGTTAATAAAAACAATGGGTGTAGAAAACATTCTTTCCAACAACGAATAGAGGCTAACATTAAATTACATAAAAACAAATTTAGGTTCACATCAAGTCTCTCTATGTGCTAACAATAATACTGATGGGTTCAACCCGTTTTCCTTATAACTCCATTTATCTCAAAGTGAAATTTCTTTCAGGAATACACACAATGGAAAATGATAATGTGAACCATAGGGAAGCAATATATATACAAGAAGATAAAAACCTTAATCATCACTGTGAACTGAAAATCCATGAATTGCATTCTACAATAACCAATTTCTTCAACATTGTTTCTTTTCAAATGATTTCTTTATGAGTGAAAGACAAGGAAAGAAAAACTTTCACACTCAATACTATCTAACAAGAGCCAAAAATGATTCATTTGTTAACAAATTTACTTGAATAAGATGCTCGAGAGTCGTGCGAGTACTTACATTGTCAAAGTGGTTGATTTATATAAAATCTTAGGACTTGATATAGTTGTGGAAATGAACAGGAGGATTAGTTTCTCAAGCTGAAGTGAAACTCCCTCTACACAGTCAAAAACCAAAACCCAATGATGAGAACCCTAGCCCATCAAAGGTGGTAAATCATGTGCCTAGCAACATTAATGCTCATGTCTTCTTGTATTTAATTCATGGCCATATCATACGTTGATATTCCAACCAATATCAAATAATATGAACAAACCATATGGTATCGACCTTCATACCTCATATCAAACTATAGCAAGACACATTTTCATATGAGTATGATAATAAACCTTAACTTATATCCAACCATTGTATATGTAATTGTTCCATAGCATATATATGTTATGTTTGATCCAAACTCCATATAACTCTTTATACATTTATGACACACAAAACTTCAAGCTCATTATACTTTGAATACCATAGTAAGTATGAGCATTAAAATTTTAAAACTTTAATTCATTAAACATACAACCATGTAGTAAAACCAAAGATCATAACCTTTTGCAAATAAATTACCTCTTTGATATCATGCTCCATGCACGAGGTATCTACTTACTGAACCTATGACATAGTCTGTGTGTTTGTGGGATATTAAATAATACCCCTAATTTTACTAGATATTGAAAAATATTTCCCAAAATCCTTTTTTTGAACCCCCCTCCCAATACATATTTCCAATTAAAAAACCCTTATTTTTACTAGATGGTACTTTTTATACCCCCCAATACTTATAAATGTCCCTATACCCCACACCCCCTCCAATATCTATAATATATTGGCCCTATTTTTCAGAATTTAAAAACCCCCTTTATGACTGAACGTGTTAAGATATTGATAAAAAAGGTGAAGTCCCTATGGCTCCATGCTTCCAATCAATGCTATCATAATGATGAGAAAATCACTAAGCACATTTGTAACTTGTCAAATGTCATTTTCATCACAAGTTTGTTTCCTTTTTAAACCGCCACACAACACACTTTCTAGCTATACAAACAAGTGTTTTGTATAAGCCTTTAGACCATGATCCCCTCCCCACCACACACACACACACACACACACATATTTAAAAATTACTCATTATTCTGAAGATATATATTCATTCATAAAATGTCATAGGATGTTAGGGATAATTAAGCTACTTATTTTAAATGATATTTTTGAAATGATGCATCAAACTAAAACATATACCATGCCAAAATGTTGAGAGAAAATTTCATGCTAGGAATTTATCATTCCAGTGTTTTCTCCTAGGGTACCCCACCTATTATAATTATATATATATATATATATATATATATATATATATATATAGAGAGAGAGAGAGAGAGAGAGAGAGAGAGAGAGAGAGAGAGAGAGAGAGTTCCCAACAGTAGGTGACAAACCATGAGTCAACATAGCCCTTACAACTTATTATTTATTCTTTCTTTATTTATCCTTAGAAATAAATTGAAAATTATTCAAGACTTAATCATAAGTCAATATTCAAATATGAGCTTTCTCAACCTCATTCTCTTGATTTTGGTAAGGGAAATAGATCCCCTTCTCATATCTATATTTTACAATAATCCCCAAAGGAACATGATTTTCATCTCTAAGTGAATTGAAACTATATGCCTTAATGTTTTCTTCCTCCATCATGGCCCAAGTGGAATATGTTAGTCTATACATGCCTATATATAGTGGATATAATTAGCAGATCTTATTTTAGTTCCTGATCAAGAAAGCACTGAAACTGTGTAGAGCTATTTGACACCCAATTTCTTGAATTACCAATCTATTTGGCACATAGGATAGAAGCATGTGAGGTTTTCATGTGGCACCATAAACCTTGATACATGTGGAGTGTTCTTATAAGTACCAATACTCAATGTTTTTAAGAACCTCTATAGCTTCTGGAGACATTTTTGGGCAAGAATGAAAAAACATTAGTTCACACAATGGTTCCAAGAATCCATTACATATAATTGCATACTAAAATTGCTACCTATTCTTCCTTAAATATTTGCAATAAACATAAATAGGATGTTGGTATGGGGACTAAGACCAACCTAACACCTTGAATGTGATTGAAGCATAGATCACATCAATGGGAAATAGGAAATGTAAAATTCTATGGCTACTAAAAAAATATAATTATGATTTGTCGATGGTATTTGCTAGTGATTTAGAAAGCATAGAAGCCCAGCTGAAAATTATACCTCCTTCATTAATTTCATGCATAACTGGAACTCAGCCTATCTTCGCATGAGTTGAATATTTTTGACCAAATATTATGTTGATCAATTGAATTACCCATGTGTATCTTGACCTAAGGCTTATTGTTGGGAAGGGTTTGTTTCTTAATGGTTAGAAAGTTCTCCCTTCCTCATACCACTCATCTAGGATGTTATAGTAGTTACGTTCACAAATAAAATATTTCATCTAGTAATTGATCAAATAAATTCAAACTTTGATATTTTATAACAGGATTCAAATCAATTGGCATGATGATCCAACACACCTTCAATGATCATTTATAATCCTATTTGTGTTGTTGGAACATCAAGAATTGATGGTTCATCACACATATCCTAGATTTAGTTGGTCGGACATTCGACCTACATTTGGATATACTTGGTTGACTGATCAACCATATATATACATTAGTCGGTCGAGTAGTCGACAAGCCTAGCGATCGAAAAATCGACCAATAGTCGAAGATAGTAGAGTGTTGGATTGACTAGCCCAACAATCAACTACAAGTTGGACACATAGGTGGTTGGGTCGAGCATCCTTTTTGAGTCGACTAGAAAACACACATTTTATGGAGTCAACTCTAATAAATGATTGTTACATATGGACAAGATATTATCAATTCTTTGGAAGTGGGTTAGATCATGAGGCTATAAATAGTATACCTCTTGGGTTATTATCATCAAGCAATCATGTTGATATCATATGGAGATATCAAGATCCAATATGCATTGTGATGTTTTCATCACAATGCACTTTTCTTGAGTGTGGTAATGTTTTTCTTTAGACACCACCATTTGTATTTAGAATTTTTTATTCCCTCTTTGATTATACGTAGAATTGTTCATTTGTTTCATTACAGGTTCCACCCCTTTCCCCAACATGGTATTAGAGGTGATGGTTTAAAACCTTTCCTGTCATCTGCAAAACTTGTTGAGTTGGATATGTTGTGTGATTTACTCTGGGACAATGGTTTGTTGATTGGAACATTTGAAACAGATATTTCTATCTACATATCGAAGATGGATTCAAATATTGATCCTATTGTTATAAATAGATCAAATTATTCAGTAAGGGCACTAGATATGAAACCTTGTTGAATAGAAAGGGACAATGGAAGTATATGAATAATGTGATTCCTTATCCAATAGATGTTCAGCAAAAGTTCATTTTTTATGGAAAGAAGGATGAGGTTGTGGGGTTAATCACGATCTATATCTCATGGGTGATTCAATTTCACCTTAATGGAATAGACTTCCCTCATCAAGTCTGTAGGGAGATGAATTCATTGTTCGACCGAGTCGAAGCGAGCCCCATCATGCAGTTGGAGAAAGATTTGATCTCTCTCAATCCTCATTCTTTTGACATAATATAGGAATATTTGGTGCATGTCAAAGAAATCTAGTTGAAATTGGGAGAATGTGGAAAGAAATACCAGAAGAAGGATGGAAAACTCATTGAGCTAGTCCTGATAAAATTGAGAACACCATTCGACATTTTTTTGTCGAATTTTCACACCAAATGGAAAGCACACAAATAATATGGTACAGATTACACCTTTGAATATTTTTGTGGCCTTTTTATTAATGATCAGTACATAATGCTTGAAGAAGGAAAGTTTGTTGGTAAAAATCAAACCCACTTTCTCAAGGGAAAGAGAAAGATGGATCCTAGGGTTAGAGTACAGTTTGATACCTCTACATAGATAACTAGAAGCCACGACCAGATACTTAAGGTATAGCCAGATGCACCACACTGAAGTGGAAAGAAGAAAACATGTCAGTACTATGGAAAAAATGGACATGTGGAGAAAGTATACTATAAGAAGATAGATTATTTAGAGGAGAAGGTTAAAGTCAACTGAACGTCGACCTGCTAATAATTTCACCTTCCAAATTGGATCTTCTCACGCCTTGATGTCTCATTCCGCGTAGAAAGAATGGGTAGTCGACAATGGGTGCACTCATCACATAGATACATATACCTCCTTGTTCATGTGGTTGGATGAACCTAAGGAGATGAAAATCTATGTTGTTGGTCAGGGTGATGTTACCTGTCGACATGGGAATTTGTTTTACATCTATAATGTTCCAAACCTCACTGCCAATATATTTTCTATTGCTCAGCTAACACAGATAGGTAATATTGTCGAATTTTGGCCAAATCGCTTCTATGTCTATGATTTTTAGAAAGTTAAGTTAATTGTCGTCGGAGGGATTCTTGAACCGAAGGACAATTTGTATAAATTATGTGACACAACTCAACCCAGTAGTGAGACAATTGTTCTTGTTTCTCACACTAATGATAAAATTTTAATTTGGAATGAGCGACTCAGACACCTGAATTTGTGAATTTTGCAGGCACTAACAACTTAGAATGTGGTTGTTGGTTTACCTAATGTGTTTCCCCTTGAAGGATTCTATAAAGGCTTTTCTCTTTCCAAGCATCATCAGACACCTTTCAACTTTGGCAAAGTTTAGTGAGCACAAAACTTACTGTAGTTGGTTCATAGTGATGTCTTCTACATCAATCTACCTTCACTGGTAGGCGCAAGGTATATTTTTACTTTCATTGATGATTTCTCTCATTTCACATGGGCTTATTTTCTAAAGAAAAAGAACCTTGTCTTTGAAAATTCCAAGGATTTTAAAGCCTTTAATGAAAAGCAATGTGATCGACCCATCAAGTTCCTAAGATCAGACATTGGTGGTGAGTATGCAAACTGACCTTTGGAAGAATACTTGCTTCAATATGGTATTGAATAACAACGGTTAGTCCCTCTCACACCTCAGTAGAATGGTGTTGCAGAATGCAAGAATCAAACTTTAGTTGAAATGGATAGATGTCTTTTGCAAGCTAAAGATCTTCCTCCTCACTTCTGGGATGAATTGGTGTCTTGTGCAAACTATCTTCTCAATCACATCTTAACTTGAGTTGTTCCTTCCATGACTCCATTCGAGTGATGGTGTGGAAAAAATATTTCAGTCATCCAACTCCATGTGTTTGTATATGTTTCGTGGGATCACATTTCCGATTATTGTTGAAAGAAGTTGATGCAAAGAGTCATGTTTGCATCATCATGGGGTACTATGAAGAGTCAAAATCCTATCGATTGTTTGATCCTGTAAAATGGAAAATAATTATCAGACGAAATGTATGGTTTGATGATATTTTTTTTGTAATTAAATTATTGAATGCCTCCTATAGATCGTTGTAGGATGATTCCTTTGATGTTGTCTCTGAAACTAGTTATCTTGTTCCATTTTTTAGTCACTTGACAGGACAATCAAACACTTTTCTTTTTTTGATTGGACCATCGAACTCTGCATCGACTAGTCCGTCGATATCTATTTTGATTGGTCTTCGACCTTTGTCGACTAAAAATTATCCAAATTTTGATCGACCTACTGCAATGAACCCTAGTTCACATGTTTCTTGTCTACCTAGATGGGCTGCCAAGACAATTGAAGTTGTTGAAGGTGATTTCGATGATATATCCTTTGGATAACAAAATCAAATTCAAAAGAAACATGCCGGTGTTTTCTTAATCACTCATGAAATTGAATATTCATATATTATTTCCTACTCATATGATAAATGAAAACCTAAATGGGAACAGACCATGCAGAAAGAAATTGATTCTTTGTCATAGAATCACACTTGGTACTTAGTTCCCTAATTGCAAGAAAAGAACATTGTGAAGTGTTGATGGGTCTACAAGACCAAATTTACCTTTGAAGGTGTTTTTGATTGACATAAAAAACTCCTAGTTGCAAAGGGATTTTATCAACAAGAAGGCATCAACTACACTAAAACATTTTCCCCTTTTGCAAAGATTAACTATGTTAGACTATGTATTTCCCTTGTTGATCGTTTTGGATGGAAAATCCATCAGATGGATATCAATATTTCCTTTCTTCATGGAGACCTCTTTGAATAAATTTTCATGGAACAACCACCTAGTTTTTTGAAATATTCTAACTTGGTTTGTCAACTCAAGAAGTCACTTTATGGTTTAAAGAAAGATCCATGATCTTGGTATGCTAAGATCAACAATTTGTTTATTTGACTTGGTTTCAAACATTGTGAATCTAATCACAACTTGTATGTACTTAATACCAATTGATACATTTTTATTGTTGTTGTATATGTATATGTATACGATCTCCTCACTACTAGCAATAATAATGATCTCATCCTTAGATTGAAGAAACAACTTGTTGACTCCTTTGACATGACAGATCTTGGTACTTTACATTATTTTTTGGGTCTTCAAGTATTACCACTTAGTGATGTTTTATTAATTTCTAAATATAAATATGTCATGGATCTTTTGAAATGTTTTAACATGGATGATTGAAATCCTTGTACTACTCTTTTTCAATTTGGAGTCAAGCTCACCAAAACTTGTCAAACACCTGTAGTTGAAGTTATTCTCTATCAACAATTGGTCAATAGTCTTATTTATCTTTCTTATAGTCGACTTGACATTTAATTTTTTGTTAGTGTGGTTTATTGGTTTATGCATGACCCTAAAGAAATCCACTGGAAAGAAATCAAATGAATTGTCTATTATATCAAGGGTTCCACTCATTTTGGTATCAAATATTGTCATAGTTCATATTCGCTAGTCGACTTCAATGACTTCGTCTGAGCTGGTGAAAGAGATGATAAAAATTCCACTTTTGGTCATGTGTTTCTATTTAGCACTGGACCATTGGTGTGGTCATGTATTAAATAGAAGGTAGTCTTGTTGTTGACTAAAAAAGTAGAATACCATGGAACCATTCAAGTAGGTAATGAAGTAGTCTAGATCCACCAACTTTTGGAAGAACCCGTCCTTCCTGTTCAGAACTCGACTAAAATATATTTTGATAATCAAAGTTGCATACAGGTTGTTGAAAATCCTATTTCTCATAGTAAGATGAATCATTTTTATCTCCATCCTCACTATTTGAGACAATTGGTTCATGAGAATGATGTCTCTCTTGAAGATTGCAGAACAGATGATCATGTTGTTAACATCTTCACCAAACCTTTAGCTGAAGCTAGATTCAAGCTCTGAATGATGCTCGAGCTTCAGGAAGTTGAAATTATGGGGGGGTGTCATGATGACATAATTTTTCCTCCTGAATCTCCAAAGACATATGTTGGTGGGGGATGGTTGGAACATCAAGCATTGATGGTTCATCACACATATCTTGGATTTATTCGATCGGAAGGTTGACCTACATATGGATACATTCGGTCAGGCGATTGACCATATCTCTACGTTAGTCAGTTGAGTAGTCAACATGCCCATCGATCAGACAATTGAACAACAACTGAAGATAGTCAGGCGGTGGATGAACCAACCTATAAATTGACTACAATCTAGATGCATATGTGGTCAAGTTGAGCATCCTTGTTGAGCCCACTCGATAGCACGGATTTTACAGAGTCAACTATAACAATCAATGGTTACATGTGGAAAATATCTTCCCGATTCTATGGAAGTTGGGTAGATCTTTAGGCTACAATTAGCAGACCCCTTGGGTCATTATCATCAAGAAATTGTATTGATATCATAGAAATATATCAAGATCCAATATACATTGTGATGTTATGATCACAGTTCACTTTTTGTAAGTGCTATAATAGTGTCTTTAGACACCACCATTTGTCTTCAAAAAAGTATATCCCCTCTTTGATTATCAATGGAATTTTCTATCTGTTTCATTATAGGTTCCACCCCTTTCCCCACCATGTTTTAACTTATGTGTAATGAATTAGCTACCTCACTACTTTTACACAAGACATTATTAGAGAACTAGATACCACATGGTGTATAAAGGATGCCTTTAAATTTTGTGTCATAGGGATCCCCTCTTCTTCCCTTTTCTCAAATTCCTCATCATCCCCGATCCCTGCCCCTTTTTTGATTAAATGAAATATTTCATTATATTTGTGGGATCCATCAAAACTAGTAGTATATGAGGTGTCTACTTAAGGGGGAAATTTAGCTTCTCTAGAATCTTGAGTTTCCATGATTGGTTCCTTGCATTTGGCATACTTCCTTTCCCTTCTACTTGATGACTCCAAAGTTTTGGCAGGTTGTTCACTTCTTGGTGTTGTATCCTTTAAAAATTCCATCTGACCCTTCAATTGGCATGTAATAAATCTCTCTAGTCACCTTCCCTTTTCCATTCATACCCTTTAGTATCCCTATGGAAATCCCTGCAGGTTAATGCAACACATAAATAGGTCATGTGAGGTTTAGATGAAAAATCACATTAAAATCCATAAACAATTAATTTTAGAAATTCAAACTTAAAACTATCTTTAAGGATGGTGATGTCTATCCTACCCTAAGGTGCATACCATTGTATCCAAGATTTTAATTTACTTGATAATTACAGTTTGAAATTAGATTTCTAAATAATTAATGTGTAGGGAGAAAGCAAAGAAAATGGGGCTCATGCACATAGCTAACTAAATTTGACACAAGTAATGTTTGAATGTGCATATATGTTAATGCTGGCTAAAACAATGAAACAACCGCCTATATTAATTAAAATAACAATTTTCTAATTGAACAAGAGATTTTCAAAATTAAATACCTAGTTAGAAAAGTTGATAGACAAGTGACATTTCTTATGCTGTAACATTCTTGAGTTGGATAGGATATTTCAAGCATTATGAGGGGAGTGTATTTGCTTCTCCAACACACAGACTATTTTAACAAACAAGCTTCATGTTCAATTTCAAAATTTAAGATGAAAATACCAAAGGTAAGTTCTCATTTTTTTTGTCGGTTCAAAAGGGTGGTAATTCAATCTCTATCGTAATTCAATATTTATCGTTGTTGAAATAGGTAGATATGGGATGTGTTAATGTGTAGTGAATTGTACATGCAGATTATTGAATTCAATTTTTGGAAATTAGATCAGACATCAGAAGATCCCAAAATCAAATGGTGATTTCTCTATGAATTGGGACCTTTTTAAAAATTGGGACCCCTCTTCATTATTGTTAGATGAAAGTAGGCCCAATTTAGAAATGGGGTCCGATCCTAAAATTAGGGAATGATTTTGTGTGGAGGAGGTCTGACTTGGTCATCAAGGATGACTAGAAATTCAAAGTACAAGTTTGCATAGAGGATTCAAACTTTACATTCGGGGTCGACTAAGAAATAAAGGCCCTGTGTCACTAATATTTGTAAAGGAAAGGAACGATCATAATTGAACTTAAAAAATGTTTCACACATGTGACAAAGAGTATGGAATATGGTTCCACACATGTAAAAATAGAGATGCAGGAAATAAATTTGATTGAGAAATTAGGGCCTTGTGACACTACGTTTATAAAGGTAACGTTTGATTTGAACATTGGAGCTAATAATTGGATCGAGATGGAGATATATCAAATTTACTAATTGGAGGGCTTGATTTTGAAGGTTTGGCTTGATTAAGGACAAGTTGTTTTAGAAGGGAATCATCCAAAAAGGTTCAAAAAGAAGATAAATAAGAAAATCCCATTGGACAAGTCTAAATGTGCATACAATCCATATATTATAGCTATTGATGAGAGAATATAATTTAGAAATTGGGGATAATTACCAAATTAGGGTAAGGAAATAGTAACTATGTGAATAGGAGGTCTGATTTGAACATCGAGATCGATTGAGAAATCCATCAATTGAAAAGGTTTCGACTTGATAGAATTTAAATGGAAAACAAGAGTTTGAACCCAATGGAGTCATTTGAAAAGTTAAAAGAGTAAGGAGGGACTCATTAGGAGATCAAATCCAATTCAAAAATTGTGACCAATTCAAAAATTGGGACCCATCCACACCAAGTTAGTTACTAGAGGTATTGATTTGACAATTGAGATCGATCTCCAAATTGGGACCCATCCACACCATGTTAGTGAAAGGGGAGTTTGATTTGGAAATTGAATTTGATTCCCAAATTGGTGGGTTAATCAAAAGAAGTTCCATGATTTGAGGATCGAGACCAATTTATAAATTCAAGATTAAAATAGTTTGAACTAAGAAGGAAAGAAACCAAAACTACCCAACAAATAAATATGAAGAAAAGAACTAAATCAAAACCAACAAG